>APFE030179589.1:124727-150969 GCA_000404065.3 Pinus taeda
TTTTGAGAATTTCAAATTTTTAATGCATTAAAATTCGATGGATGAGAATAAGAGATATCTTGATCCTCATCAACGGTCGAGATCGTTTTGACGTGGATCACTCAAACTAGCCATTGGGAATTTTTTTTTTAAATAGGGTGCTATGGGTCATTTGAGATGATATATTGGATCTGAGTTTTGTGCTGAAGAATTTCTCTTGTAAACATTTTTCTGGTGCTAATAAGAAAGACTTTGGGGTCAAAAGCTTGTTGGTGTTACTCTCTTGAAGTGTTGTGAGCTATTTTCATTTCCTGCATATTTTAATTTTCAGCCATTAGTAACATCTTAATGAAGAGTATTGTTGAGCATAGGTATCTTGTTCACATGCTAGGGTTTGAATGGTATTAGGGTTTCTGAAGTAATGGCAGGTATCTCTATTGCATTGGAGATCTAGTACTGTATTTCCTCTCTTTATTGATGGTTAAAGTGAGCTGTGCAGGAATATCTTGTTGAAGAAGATCAGTGGGTGTTTGGGGAAGTTCTCGGCTGAACCAGGCAACTCCCACAAGCATTTTTTGCAGAGCCCAGCTAGTTTTGATCTTGGGTTAATCATTTAGTCTGTTTTTTGAATTGCATGAGAGATTTCTAAAAGCATTTCATTAGCAATCTGAAGTTCTGAAAATATTTCAATGATAACTGATAAATCTGGCTTTATAGAGCTATAATTTCGAAATTTTTGTTTGATCTATTTGCAGGGTTCTTTGCATATATCTTCCGGGTTTTGTTTTTCATTTGCAGGTCTGAGATAAAATTCTGGTGGAAATTTGAGTTTTGGCAGGGTTGCTGTCTTGCTGTCCAAGGGTTTTCAGATTTGGAAAAATTTTAACATCGGTTGCATTAATAATCAGTATCTGAGTCAAGAAACCTGTACATCAAAACGCATTAAGGGGCAGCGTGTGTCCTCAGCCATTTGGTATCAGACGTTCCAGTTCCAGCAACAAATGAAAATTTCGATTTCAAATTTTTTGAGGTAAATATAATGCGCGTAAATGCTGTTTCCATTGGCGTCTCACTCCATTCACGGGCCAGGTAAATTTTATAACTAAGTCTGCCTGCATTTTTTCAGACTTTTGCCTTTAGCACAGGTCCAACTTTCATTTTGTTTTATATGCGTGTCCATACACTCACTCCCCTCTCCGTCCACCACTACTGCTAACCCGCTCCATATTGTTTGCCATAGCCAAAACGACAATAAACTTATCCAACCCACGTGTGCACCGTGTCCATTCCACCTGTTGCTCCTTGTTGTCGCAGCCCCAACCTCCGCCCGCAGCAGCTATTGCCGTCGTCCAAAACGCTGTGACCCACCCAGCTCTTGCGTGGCATTTCTCCTCCGCCGTCGAACCTCATACCACGCACGCGGACCTGCAAAACGATTTCAAGTTTTGTATATTCTGTGGGTTTGCACGTAGGTCTTTCGTTTTATAAAGTTTAAAAAAATCGATTTCATTTTGGTTTAGTTTAGTCACGTTTTTTATTTTATTTTTTTAGTTTTAGTTTAATTCATATATGCGTTAATACATATATTCGTTAGGGTTTTCGCTTTTAAATTTAGATTTAAAATTTAGATTTTTTTTATAGTTTTAGTTTAGATTTAAATTAGATTTTTCCTTTTTTTTAGATTTTGTTTAAAAAAAATAAAAAAATCTAAAATTTTTAAAAATTTTTAAAATTATAAAAAAAAAAAAAAAAAAATTAAATATAAAAAAGACAATAAAAATTTCTTTTTATTTGTCTTTAGATTAAATTTATTTTTTTTTTAGTTTAGATTATTAGCTTTAGAATTTTTATTTTATC
Organism: Pinus taeda; assembly: GCA_000404065.3. NCBI lineage: Eukaryota > Viridiplantae > Streptophyta > Pinopsida > Pinales > Pinaceae > Pinus > Pinus taeda. The sequence goes on from APFE030179589.1 coordinate 126,564, forward strand.
TGAAAAGCATAAAAATATCGTGGAAATATTTTGCCAGTTGAAGTCGTAACTTGGGAATTTTATCACGTTCTATTTTTTCTTACTGAGGCTAAAAATTTTACTAATGTTTATCGTCTTTTACGTGATTTGGCATGCTTGAAGGATCATGAATGTAATATCTGGTTAAATTTACATGGTTATATGTCAAGCTTTATTTTTCGAAGTTTCAAAAACTGCTAGATCATCGTTAAAGCACTTTGATTTTACTGGATATCTTGCATTGTCCAAGTTATTTGATGATAAATGATTGCTATACATGGTTTATATTTCGACAAAATCTAGTAAGTAATCTTTTAAACATCAAGCTCATAAGGCAGTGGTCTGTTAACTCAATAAAATCTATTAAGTGCTTTTTTTGTTCTTTCGTGTCTCCCAAACCAACTGATTCACAGTTGGTCTTCCAATTTCCTACAGGGTCCACCCCCCTTAGCCGCAGGAGACAGGCTTAAACGGAGAGATCAGGGATCAGAGTGACAGCCCCTGATCTAAGCGTTGTCATGACGATCCGTGCGACAACAGGTCCCATTTGAGGAGAACCCATGTTGGTTCAGGCCCTACCCAAGCAGATGACTTAGAGAGATCCTTTAGTAGTGATGTGACCTAGAAAATGGGCAACCAAAAGGAAACAAAGAGAGAGGATATAGAAGGAGGTCTTCCCCAAGTATATTAGGAAGGAAAGGAGTAGAAAGGAGAAAGGGTTGATGAATGAAAGTATGAATAGGGGTGTTATTAATTTATTGCGAAGCCCTAAAGATAAGAGGCTTGGGGCTGTCTCACAATGGTCCCATCCCAAAACTAGACTTAAGTCAACTTGGTAAAGTATATTAAATATGGAAACCTCATGAGGCTAGTATAATCCACAAGACACTAGAGTAAGGTTATGACTAGAAAGAAAGGCTTTCCTTCGGAATTCAATGGATAAGGGAAAGAAAAGAAGAGTAATGGAAAGAAATCATCCACGGGGCATGAAAAGAAAAGAGAGGGGAAAGAATGGAGTGGCTCAATCTAGTTAGGGTAGGTGTAAGTAGGAAGAGAAACCCCATGGAATGCAAGGGAGAGAAATGGCATAGAGAGACTACAAGAAAGAAACATTGATGAAAAAGGGCATAGAAGATACAACCATCTTTTGACTATGTTTGAGAATAGCTCCAATCCAACGAGAAGGTCAAGGACGGTGAATATTGATGAGACTAATAGTTGGGTCTTCGGTAACTTCGTTTTGGGGAAACCCTACGAAATATACCATGAGGATACTATCCAAATCAACGAGTTCAAGTAGATAACCAAAAGATAGATGAGTAATTTTCAGGAAAGATACAAAAGTTTAATTGGTAAAGGAGGGAGGTGGGTGCTATATTGAAGGGGATGAAAGACCTTCAAGGGTATCCTTTCTTGCATTTGTGATAATTACACCACTTCTCAACATTTCTAAAGAGGAGGAGGAAAAATTTAGGAGGTGCTTGAGAATATTTAGACTTCTCATCACATTGCTCAAGACTAGGAAAAACAAGAGAAATTTAGTATCATTGAAAGGGTGGTAACAATATATGGCAAGGCAAGGGATAATGCACGCGAATCTTAGTTTATAGATAATACTCTTGTCCATGGTGGAAGAGCATCTCTCCTAATCAAGAGAATGTGATGGTGATCATAATATAAGGCTAAGGGCATCCACAAGGGGGGTTATACTCAAGATAACAATTGATGACTATGACATTAGAGGTTACTATGTTGCATCATTGCTATTTGATGAGGATTACTACTACTTGTCTACTTCTATCTTTTTCTTTTAGCTATGGATGAATGACTTACACGGCCTCTTAGAGAGATGAATTATGTGTGCTTTCTCAATTTTGGTGGATGATCCATGGCCATGGTTATATGGATAAGCATTGATTTACATGCTGTGTGCTTTTTATTTCTTCGGTGATTTGTTGATTAAATATATTAAGTGTAAATGTACTTATCGAGAGGTGAAGGTGAATTTTCCTTATACTTTTCTTGAATAGATCCTATCCTGTAAACCTTAGGAAGGTTCATAGTGGAGAACCTCCCCTTGATATTGTATTGAAAGATTGTTAAAGTACATAGGAGGATCTTTTAGGTTTAGTAGTAGACAACCCTAGTTTTCACCTGATAAGAGGATATCCAAAGGTTATAGTGGATAACCTTAGCTATTACCCAAAATTGAAAATTTACCTTCTTTAAGAGAATCCATGGCTTGTCTCTATAAGACCAAAAAATTGTAGGCACTAATTTTAATTCCCAATAATCAATCAACGAAAAATTCATGTTTTTAATGATTTAGGTTTGTTGTTACCCACCAAAATAGGTAACCCTATAGGAGAATTTTTTTTCTCCTACCTTGGATAGCCATCCAACCAGCAATCCTACACATTGCAAAATGTTGATGGTATGCCCCATTCCTCCGCCCTATGCATTGTCATGCACCTCTCACCATTCAACATTCCTCTTGAATGAATGTGGGAAACCACTCAGTAGAAATTTTAACCATTTTGCAATCAAGTGATTTAACTTAATGTTTTGGGAATTTTAACACGGATAAAGGGGTGAGCTAGATGAATGACCAATCTTGACTGTAAACTTGTTCTCTCACCTTACTAGGGGAGGGGCGGGGGTCATTAAACCTAGTCCAGTGGGACCTCCTCTAAATTATTAAGGTTATAGAAGAGGCACTACTTGGGATGAAAAAGCATAAGATAGCCATAACAACGAAAAATAAAAGGTTAAAATGAAAAAGATGGCCACGACATAATTAGTGTGTGGGAAAAATCCTAGCATGAGCTCTACCCACCTTTCTAGCCATCACTTGATTCCTAAGCAAAAGATGATTCTTTACATCATAATGAACCCTTGCATGTACCAACCCTGATTAGATAGGAAATGACTCATCTTAAGGGGTAAACTAAATGCTACATCATAAAAAGCAAGCTTTGATCCTTGAGCTATTCAACATATAAAAGCATTATCAAAAAGAAGTAAAAGGCGCACCAGAGGGGTGGAAAATGCAGGCCAACGAAAGGGGTAACTCATGCCTCCATGATTTAACCCTACAAAACATCTATACAATCAATATGTGGACCTCAATCAATTTCTCCCCTAGCCATGACACTTAGCCATGGAGACATTTCCCTCCATTTCCACCTACTTTCACTATCATCTATGAATTGAAGGGTTGACCTTGGAAATGCCACCTCCCCTTAGGGGTTGGAAGCAACTAATAGGGTTGATCATCTATCCACCTCTGCAAAGGTACAAAACACTTTTATGGGACATGGTCTTGTTAGATATTTGAAGGTGATCCCAATTTCAAGTATTATTATGCATTTAACAATTATGTAAGGTCCACTTATGGTTATTGCCTCTAATGTGTGGGTTATTTCACTTGAGGCTGAGATGGTTTTGCTAGGCGTTTTTGCATAGAGAAACTGAGGCCTTAAGGGAAAACTATTCCACTCCTACTCCACATAATACCTGGGCCATACTACTCTTCCAAAGAGCATGATGACCTTGCAAATGCAACGTTTCATTGCTACAGTAGAGCATTGAAAAATTTCATGATATTGGCTATTGATAGACACCCCATAGCACCCTCAGATGCCATAATGTTGATCTCATCTTTCTTGGGATTAAGTATTCTTGATGCTGTACCTAGTGGACCCAGCACACCTCAAGGTTGGCCTTGAGACTACTTGATGGGCATGCGTTGACTTGGAGCCCAAACAATGGTGATCATCCCTAGGATGGTTAGAGAGGGCTTGTATTACCTCATGGAGCCCCAACGTTGGAGAGAGAGTACACTACGATGTCTAGATGACACCCATGGAGATGAAGAAGGGCACCTAGAGCTAACTTTTGGATGCATGGACATATTTTGAGGCTTGATTTGATGATCCTTCCTCAAATTAAGGCTGATAATGATGCTTAGAGACAAATCAAGCCTTTGTATTGCACTTTTGGAGCAATTTTAGCACTAAAAGCACATCACATCATGCCTAGAGAGGCCTTATGGCTCACAAGTGTGGGCAAATGTTCGTATATTTTATTTTGTTGAGCTATTGGGTTGGCTTGTAATACATTTGCTCTATGTATACTAAAAATTAAACTTGTTTAGGGGATTTTAGTTAGATTATTGGAAGTGATAAACCTTCAATAAAAGGAGGATCACTCCATTCATTTGTTCATCATCATCTTTGCAGATTTTGGCCTCCTTCTAGAGAGCTCGACTTAGCCTTTGTATTTCGCTACTTGTGGAGATGTTGCCTTCATGGAGCTCTTGCTATTGGAAATCAGTTTTTGTATTGCAGACATCTTTTTGGGATTGAAAGAAGACGATTTCAAATTATGAGTATTATTGCATATCATTTATGGTTTTACATGTGGTGAAATATTGCTAAGGTTTGTCTATTGTTTCTTGTATAAATGCAAAATTTTGTTGGAAAATATTGGTAAATTATTTTATGTTAAATCCATAATCCTTGAATTCCCTATAATACCTCCTAAAGAGCTTTCTTCTAGTTAATTTCTCCCCTCATAAAAAGATAGCTAGGGTTTGCAAGTGAAAACTAGGCCCTAGGGTCTTCTCCCTTACTCCATGCATGAATTTTATATCTCTTAAAGTTGGCCCTTAAGACTCCATCACCCAAGTAGGGAAAGGCACTAGGATCCTTGGGATGATCAAAATTGTTTGAAAATTTTATCATTTTCTTTCTTTTATAGTTTCCTAAGCCCTTCAAGGCAAGGCGCTAGGACTAGGGCAATGGTAGAATTCAACTAGTGCTTGAGGTATCAAGTTATTGAAGCTACTTTAGCTTCTTTTTCACCTTGATTGACTTCACACACTCAAAATCTAGCCTCTTTCATGGTGAAAATTGCCTTCGTAAGGATGACATCATCATCCTTAGGTAATTAGTGCCCTAATAAGCCCTAACTTATAAAAGGCTTCACATTAGGACTTATTTGAAGGTTTTCCATCTCCTATTGTTGATATTATCTTTAAGAAAACCTTTTCTATGTGCTTGTATGCCTAGATACACTTTTGTTGAGTTACACCTTGAAACCCTAGGTTTCAAGCATTCTTTTTAAGACTTAGTTTATTGTACATTTTTCCTTTTACATAAATAATTGTGCCCTAATCCATTGAATAAGTACCTTGATTAGCCATTCACATACATCACCTTGAGCCAATTGACTTAGGACATCCTTTAGGTGATAAACTGGGAAGCCTCCCATGTGGTGAAATTCTACTGAAGAGCACGAGGTGGAGTGCTAAGGTGACAATGGAAACAACCTCATTGTTGTATCCCAAACTTTCTCTTCCCTTGTGAGGCCTCTCACAAGACCTGTTAGATTTTAAGGCAATAGTTACGTTAGAGTTTGTGATAACTGCACCAAGGGGCAAGAGGGACAACACTAAAGATGAACAATTGAAGCAAAGAAGAGGTGGTAAAACTAATTGAAATAGAAAATGAAAGGGGTGAGAATTGATAGATATGGAGCTTAACTAGTGAAGGCAAGTACAAAAAGGTGATGATGCTAGTGTTGAAATTGGGAGGGCATGAGTTGAGTGGAAGGAGGCATTGGATGAATGGTTGAACTTTTCCTATAGCTGTAGTCTATAGGATATGACAACCAAGCCCAATGTCCTTTTTAGGCAAAGTAGATTCATGGTGATTGGTCCTAGCCAAGGATAATCCATCTCAAGTCAGGCCCTACCCGAGAGGACAACCTAAAGAGACCCATTAGTAGTGATTTCACCTAGGAAATGGGCAACCAAAAGGAAACAAAGAGTGATGATATAGAAGGAGTTCTTTCCCGAGTAGATTAGGAAGGAAAGGAGTAGAAAGGAGGAGTTGATGAGCAAAAGTATGAATAGGGGTGCCGGTAATTTCTTGAGAAGCCCTAAGGATGAGAGGCCTAGGGTTGTCTCACAATGGTCCCACACCAAAACTAAGCTTCACTCAACTTGGTAAATCATATTAATTATGGAAACCTTGAGGCTAGCATAATCCACAAGGCACTAGAGAAACGTTAGGACTAGAAAGAAAGGATTTCCTTCAACATTCAATAGCCAAGGGAAAGAGAAGAAGAGTAGGGGGGAAATCATCATGGAGCATGAAAAGGAAAGAGAGGGGAATTAATGGGGTGGCTCAAGCTAGTTAGGGTAGGTGCAAGTAGGAAGAGAAACCCCATGGAAAGTAAGAGGGAGAAATGGCATAGAGAAACTATCATAAAAACAAGAATGATGAACAAGGCTATAGGAGATAGAAGCATATTTTGACTATGTTTGAGTCTTGAGAATAGTTCCAAACTAATGAAAAGGTCAAGGACGGTCAATATTGATGATACTAATAGATGAGTCTTAGGTAACTTCATTTAGTGGAAACCCTACAAAATATACCAAGATGAGGGTGTCTAGACTTAAAATCAATGAGGTCAAGTAGACAATCAAAAGATAAGTGAGTAATTTTTGGGAAAGATACAAAAGTTGAATCAGGAAATCAGGGAGGTGGGTGCCAAATTGAAGGGGATGAAATACCATCAATGGCATCCTTTCTTGCACTAGTGATAATTACACCACTTCTCGATCATTCTAGAGATGAGGGGGACCGAGCTAGGTGTTACTTGAGAAGATTTAAACTTCTTATTGCATTGCTCAAGACAAGGAGAACCAAGAGAAATGTCTGGGTATCATTGAATGGGAGGTTTAAAAAAATAACAACATATGTCAAGTCAAGGAAGATTGTATGTGAATCTTACTTCTAGATATAAGACTCTTCTCCATGGTGGAAGAGTATCTTTCTTGATCAAGAGCATGTGATGGCAATCATATTATAAGGCCAAGAGCATCCACAAGGGGGGTTTAACTTTATACTCAAGATAACAATTGAGGAGTATGACATTAGAGTTTACTACGTTGGTATCAAGAGAAATATTGAGAGGGTAAGGAATGCAATAATATCACTTCTAAATGATTAAAACCTAGAAAAGTGATGCCACTATCAGAGATGAGTGAAGTTGGTTTTGGCACTAATTTAAAAAGACATGAGGGTTAGGAAAGCTTTAGAATTAACAATTACACATTGAATCCTAGCATCAAGACATTTTTCCTAAATTTAAAAGGGGGAGGATATATTGGACACATGCATGGACAAAGTTCAAAGTAGGCCTTTAGGGGTGGGATTTAGGATGTTTATAATTCTTCTCTACTATAAAGACTTAAAGATACATTTCTTGAGAAAGTAAATGGTTAATGGCAACTCCATAGTAAAGCTTCAGTAAAAATTGTAGCATGATAGTCAAAGTAAGATACCGTGCTACAACAAGAAAGAGGGAGAGAGTGGTCTTGCAAGTTGATTTTCATGTAAAATCAAGAAAACCTAAGAGGAGGGAAATGACAATAGGGAAGGGTACTAGTTCAATTAGGGTTTTAGTACTAATTAAATGTGTAATATTCCTGATTGGAAAATAACGATAAATCCAAAAAACATGAACTAGGAACTACAATTGAAATTAAAGTCCAAGCACCCAAATTAGAACACCATAGAAAATAAGCAGAATAACTGAGCCATTATATTATTCAATGGTAATCTGAGTACATAATGAGTAAGAACAATGGAACCTGGGCTTATTATGCAAGCTATGCAAACCCCAGGTGAAATCTCGCTGAGCCAACTATTGAAATGGCTCCAAACTGATAATGCACACTACCCAGAAAAATTTGTTATAGGCTTCCAAATGGAACTGGTTGTCCTATTCAAAATAATGCCCAAAATGCTCTGAAATTGCAACCGCAAGCTCCTCTCCTCCAACCCGAAAATACCCAAAAAAGATTTGGCCTCTTTCTAAGCCATAGTCGAAACTACAAAATGGTGCAAATTCCTCAGCTAACCAGCAATTCGCCCTACTATAAGAATGAGGATTTTATGCTAGAATATCGTCCAAAAAATTCTGTAACTCCAAGCACAATACTTGCGAAGCTAGAGCCTCTAGGACTGAGTCTCGCCTTCCCATCCTAGAATAAGGCCTCAAACCTCTTCTTCTCGATCATCAAGACAAATATCATGCTATATCTGAGTCCTGGAGGATGGTATAAACTGTACATCCTGGACCTGCATCACCCATCCTGTCTCCATCCTGAATGGCACATCTCCTGATCCTCGTATATCCTTCTCACTCTTGTCGCCCAACACCATGTGAAACTTCGAGTCCCATTCAGCTAGAGTCTCGAAAACCTCCTGTGACCCTATCATATGTTTCGATGCACCACTGTCCATGTATCTTCCATCTTCATTGATAGTACCTTGCGAGAAATTAGAGATCATAGCAAATTCCTCCTCTTCCAACCTCCTCGTGACAACATCTATCTCAGCAGAGGTGGCAACACTGGCGACCTACTTCTCTTTCTTCTTCTCGTCATCTGCCGTCTTCTTCTTCATCGGACATCTCGATGAAAAATGATCCATCTCACCACAGTTAAAACACTTGACTTTACTCAAGTCCTTCTTCTACTTACCCTTCATTCGTGCTGCAAATGCCATGTCATCATCAAAAGTTTTCTTCTTTGGTTGAAGGTCCTCGTCTCGCAACTCTCCCAAAGCCTATTCTAGTCTGGCAATGACCCCTTTATGAAGGGCTTCCATTCCTTAGTGAACCCTTTCAAAGCAACCCTCACCATATCACAATCTGAAATAGGCACATCGACGACAACAAGCTCATCTTTGAACTGAGACAATTTCATTAGATACGAAGTCACTCCTTCACCTTGTATCATCTTGGTGGACTTCAACTTATCCCCCAATACTAGTACCCGGTTCTCATTCTAATTCTGAAACAAATTCTGAAGATCCATCCACATCTCATGTGTAGTGTTCTTCCCATGCAAATGATCCTTTCCATCCATGGACTATAGTTGGACAACCCCTCCAACCTGTCGTCATACCAGAGATCAGCCTGCAACTTCAACATTGTAGTGAGCCCTTCACCTACAATGTGACCAAATCCCTCTTAAGTTGTACTTTGTTGTGGACTCTGATGATTCACTATCTTCCAAAGTAGCTCACACACGCTCTGATACCATGTTGAATTTCCATGACCTTGGGTCTAGGATAGAATCTTAGAATCTCTAACGCTACCAAACCAAGAATCTCAATAGAACTACTTTGCACAACGGACAATATAAAGCAGTAAATCACACCTGCACAAGTATAGACAACGTTTTACAAAATATTGTGCAAAAATGTACAACCCAATATTTGTTTTATTAAACCAATCTGAATAATACATCAGTCTAGGGAATACAAGATGCAATGACAATCATGCTGCAGTCTCTAGGTCGTATCTCGTCCTGCTAGTCCTTCGCTCTCCTTCTACTCTCTAGCTGCCCCTTAGTCCATCAAAGGAAAACACATAGAGTCTCCAAGAGGGTTGCCACCTATCACTGCTACAAGTCGCTTCTACTACAATGAACACAGGTTGATCCAATCTGCTCTTCTAGGCTGGCCAACACCTGAGCTCCAATCTACCAATCTAGCAGTCACTTTCGTCCATCATAGTGTTGCACAATAGGCTCCAATATTCACCCAACCTTCTGTTGTCATCCTTTCTTTACTGCTTATCAAGGGCTAATTTGGGTAGCCAACACACTGCCCTCCACCAGTCCAATGGCACCCAATCCTCCACTAAAAGATCTACTCCTAGGAGAGGCTTACATCCACCAAGATAAGACCTCCAAATGGCACCCACTAGCTGCAATAACTCTGTCCACACTAGGACACGATCCCCAACATCAAGTCAACCTAAAACACATCATAACATACCTTTGTTTTAGGACTGTTCTACTGCAATATGAACATGGTCCTAGTTAGGTCTGATAACACACTATTGCAACCCCTTATCTTACCTTCCAAACCTCCTCCAAGGCTACGATCTTGCTATCCCTTGCACCTGGTGTTTACGACTGCATTCTATGAAGAGTCTTAGCTTAGGTTAGGCCTCCCATCCCTCTCCTAACTGCACAAAACTCCTCCAAATATATGCGGCACCCTACAATAGCCCTTAACACCCTTAAACTATGCCTTTCTCCCCCTACAACGAGGCTACCCTCTGCGGCCCTCAAACAGAGGTACCCTGCAGCAAATCCGCACTTCAAACAATTGTTATAACCTATCTCTTTACTTTGGTTGCTCCTGCAATAAGCTCGGATCTGTGGTGATGGTGAAACATGCCCAAAACGACCCTAAACCCTCCATGTCTTGTCCTCCTTTGTGTGCGGCCAACTCAAAGATGAAATGATGATGATTTGATGTTCTTGGATGAGTAAGAATGATCACATTCACCTTGAATTTATAGACTTTACAAGGGATCAATGAATTTGTTGAAGAGACATGTCTCTTGGACCAATTTGACTCAAGCCTACATGACTTGTTGTCCAATAATTACTCGTCAACTTCAAAAATTCATAACTCATCAAGGACATCTCATAATTTGACGATTCTCGAAGCGTTGGATTCTCCTCGCTATCCTCTATCATCTCCATCCATCACATATCCAAAATGCCTCATGGTTTTGGCCAAACCTCGATGGGTGCAAAACTCCAACCTTGGGATTTAAGCCCACAAACGACTTTATGGTGATCCAACCTCTAAACCACAAAACCTAGGGCTTGGAGTACCTCCCAAGCTACTCAAAAATCAACACTCCCTCTTAGAGAGGTAGGTACTTCCAAGACTAGGAAGTAACTCATCGTCATCATCACTACTCGCAACACTCGCCCAACTCTTGGCACTCACCACTACAACAATCCCTGTAACATGAACTACGCCTCTCTCGGAAGAGTCACTGTTACTAGAAGCGTCCTGCTTCTTCTTCTTCTCCTGTATCGCTTTCCAATCCCTCCATGGTTTCTTCTTGGAAGATGTGGAAGCACCCTTTCTCCCCACTAACCACGCGCTCTTCTTGGGATACAAAGACTCCCTCTGAATCTGCAAACTCCTGCTAGAACGCGACTCCCTCTAAGCCTTTAAAATCTGGACCTTCTCTAGAACTTGTACTTGCCCCTCAAAAGCCTGCACCTGCAATTGCTTCTCTAGAACTTGCACCTATTCTGCTTGCTTCTTCTTCCCATGTTCCATAGGCTTACCCGTCAACCTGTATAGACCATGCTCTCTAACTCCAAGCATAATACCTACGGAGCTAGAGCCTCTAGGTCTGAGTCTTGCCTTCCCATCTTGGAACGAGACCTCAAACCCCTTCTTCTCAATCATCAAGACAGATATCATGCTATGTATGAGTCTTGGTACAAACAATACATCCTAGACCCGCATCACCTATCCTATCTCCATCCTAAAAGGCAGAACTCCCGATCCTCGGATCTCCTTCTCACTCTTATCGCCCAACACCATGTGCAACTTCAAGTCCCATTCAGCTAATCTCGAAAACCTATTGTAACCTTGGTATATGTTTCAACACACCACTATCCACATACCATCCATCCTCATCGATAGTACCCAACGAGAAATGAGAGATCATAGAAAATTCCTCCTCTTCCAACATCATGTTGAGAACAACTATCTCAGCAGAGGTGGCAACACCGACAAATTGCTTCCCTTTCTTCTTCTCGTCATCTCCCATCTTCTTCCTCTTTATACATCTCGACGAAAAATAACCCATCTCGCGACAGTTAAAACACTTGAATTTACTGAAGTCCTTCTTCCGCTTACCCTTCATTCGTGCTGCAAGTGCCATGTCATCATCGAAAGTCTTCTTTGGATGAAGATCCTCGTCTCACAACTCTTCCTAAATGAAGTCGTCCCACAACCTATTCCAATCTAGCAACGATTTGCTTGATGAAGGGCTTTCATTCATCGGTGAACCCTTTCAAAACAATCCTCACCATATCAGAATCTGAAATAGTCACATCAATGGTAGCAAGCTCATCTTTGACCTCAGACAATCTCGTTAGATACGAAGTCACTCCTTCACCCGGTATCATCTTGGTGGACTTCAACCTATCCTCCAATACTAGCACGTGGTTCTCATTCTTATTCTGGAACAAATTCTGAAGAGCCATCCACATCTCATGTGAAGTGTTCTTCCCGGACAAATGAGGTATTAGGGGATCCTTCACACCATCAAGGATGATCAATCTCACCCTCGTATCCAAATCCTCATACCCTTCCAGCTCCTTTGGGTTAGTTGGGTTCTTGATGGCTTTCTCTACAAACTCCCATATCCTTTTTACCTGCAAGACCAACTTGATCCTTTCCTTCCATGGACTATAGTTGGACAACCCCTCCAACCTATCCTCATACCGGAGACCAGCCTGCAACTTCGACATTGTAGTGAGCCCTTCACCTACAATGTGACCAACTCCCTCTTAAGTTGTACTTCGTTGTGCACTCTGATGATTCACTATTTTCCAAAGTAGCTCAGACACGCTCTGATACCATGTTGAATTTCCACGACCTTGGGTCCAGGATAGAATCTTAGAATCTTTGACGCTACCAAACCAAGAATCTCAACAAAACTACCTTGCATAGTGGAAAATACAAAGTAGTAAATCACACATGCATAAGTATAGACAACTTTTTACAAAATATTGTACAAATATGTACAACCCAATCTTTGTGTTATTAAACCAATTTGAATAATACAATAGTCTAGGGAATACAAGATACAATGACAATCTCACTGATGTCATATCTCGTCTTGCCAGTCCTTCGCTCCCGTTCTACTCTCTAGCTGCCCCTTAGTCCATCAAAGGACAACACATAGAGTCTCCAAGAGGGCTACCACCTATCACTGTTGCAAGTCGCTTCTACTACAATGAGCAGGGGCTCATCCAATTTGCACTTCTAGGCTGGCCTACACCTGAGCTCAGATTTGCCAATCTAGCGGTCACTTTCGTTCATCAAGGTGTTGCACATCAGGCTCCAATCTTCACCCAACCTTCAGCTATCACACTTCCTTTAGGACTGCTTTTCAAGGGCTACTTTGGTTATCCAACACACTGTCCTCTACCAACCCAATGGCACCCAATCCTCCACTGCAAGATCTACTCCTAGGATAGGCTTACATCCACCAAGATAAGCCCTCCAAATGGCTCCCACAGGCTGCAATATGTTGATTTTGGGTAGCATCGGATGTGCTCCAGCTCCGAAATTTGGTGGAGGCACTAGAACACATGAGATCACTAGAACCCATAAATCGTTGAAGAAATTCTACATGGATGAGGAGTTATTACAATAATTAATATTTTTAATGGGTTCCTAAGTCTAAACTTAGGAAATTAAAAATATTAATGTGTATTAATAAAAATATGGGCGAGAAGGTTTTAAGTGACGAGGATCAAGCCTGTTTTAATCTTAGTCGTTGATTAGAGATTAGATCACGGTCGTTGATTCATCAATAGGAAAAGTATAAGAGGAGGCTTGAGGGTCAATTGGACACACAACAGGAGATCAAAGAGTTCGATTTTTCTAGGGCGTGGTTTGCTGAGAAAGTCGAGCTAATTGATCTGAGTTGCAGTGAGAGGGGAAATTTGGCAGAGGGACTTCAGTCCAAGGCCGAGGAGACATAGCAGAGAGGTAGACCAACAACAGGAGAGACAATGCAGCTCCAGAGAGAGTGACGCAAAAGCTAGAGGCATTAACGCAGTTCCTTAGAGGTGCTGGGGTTTTCTATGGGGCAGAGAGAGCAGTAGTTCAGCATATCAACTTTTGAGCAAGGGAGGCTCACTGGCAGGGTGACGCAAATCCTACAGGAGGTGACACAGTTCCAGCACAGAGCTTGGAGTAGCCATCACTGCACAGCACTGGCAACAACAATTGTCATCTGTGGGGTTTGATCATCTAGTTGCTGGATTGCCAAAATATTTGTCTCTGGATAGAGATACTTCTACCAAGTTTATTCTCTGTTGCATGAGCCGGATTTGGCACCCTAGTTGTATTCAGAAAACTGCTTAATAATTCAAACCCTCTATATGCTACACCTGTTTTCTTGAATTGGGTTTTTCCAGGGACGATTGTCCAAAAAGAATAGTGTCCCTTATGTGATTGTCTCAATTTATTTCAGTTCATGGTCTGTATATATGTGTAGGTTTCAATAGTGTTTTCATCACTATTTAAATAATTAAATAACTTGTTGAATGTAAAGAATAAGTAGGAGATGAAGAACCAGTGATTGCGGTAGGATTTTTGATGTGTAGATTCAAAAATTTTCACACAATAACTCTGTCCACACTAGGACACAATCCCCAACATCAAATCAACCCAAAACACATCACAACAAACCCTTTTTTTAGGACTGTTCTACTGCAATATGAATATGGTCCTAGTTAGGGCTGATAATACACTGTTTCAACTCCTTATCTTACTTTCCAGACCTTCTCCAATCTTGCTGTCCCTTGCACTTGGTGTTTAGGACTGCATTCTAGGAAGAGTCTTAGCTTAGGTTAGGCCTCCCATCCCTCTCCTAACTGCAAAAAAACTCCTCTAAATCTCTGCGGCACCCTAGAACAACCCTTAACACCCTTAAACTAGGCCTTTCGGCCCCCTGCAAGGAGACTAACCTTTGCGGCCCTCAAACAAAGGTACCCTGCAGCAAATCCGCACCTCAAACAACCTTTATAACCCCTCTCTTTACTGCGGCTGCTCCTGCAATAAACTTGAATCTGTGGTGATGGTGAAACATGCCCAAAACAACCCTAAAACCTCCATGCCTTGTCCTCCTTTGCGTGCGGCCAGCTCAAAGATGAAATGATGATGATTTGATGTTCTTGGATGAGTAAAAATGATCACATTCACCTTGTATTTATAGTCTTTACAAGGGCTCCACGAATTTGTTGAAGAGACATGTCTCTTGGACCAATTTTACTCAAGCATATATGACTTGATTCTCCAATAATTAATGGTCAACTTCAAAAATTCATAACTCATCAAGGACATCTCAAGATACAATGACAATCTCATTGATGTCGTATCTCATCTTGCATGTCCTTCGCTCCTGTTCTACTCTCTAGCTGTCCCTTAGTCCATCAAAGGACAAAACATAGAGTCTCCGAGAGGGCTACCACCTATCACTGTTGCAAGTCGCTTCTGCTACAATGAGCAGGGGCTCATCCAATTTTCACTTCTAGGCTGGCCTACACCTGAGCTCCAATTTGCCAATCTAGCGGTCACTTTCGTCCATCAAGGTGTTGCACATTAGGCTCCAATCTTCACCCAACCTTCAGCTATCACACTTCCTTTAGGACTGCTTTTCAAGGGCTACTTTGGTTATCCAACACACTATCCTCTACCAATCCAATGGCACCCAATCCTCCACTGCAAGATCTACTCCTAGGATAGGCTTACATGCACCAAGATAAGCCCTCCAAATGGCTCCCACAAGCTTCTATATGTTTATTTTGGGTAGCATCGGATGTGCTCTAGCTCTGAAATTTGGTGGAGGCACTAGAACACATGAGATCACTAGAACCCAGAAATCGTTGGAGAAATTCTACATGGATGAGGAGCTATTACAATAATTAATAATTTTAATGGGTTCCTAAGTCTAAACTTAGGAAATTAAAAATATTAATGTGTATTAATAAAAATATGGGTGAGAAGGTTTTAAGTGACGAGGATCAAGCCTGTTTTAATCTTAGGCGTTGATTAGAGATTAGATCACGGCCGTTGATTCATCAACAGGAAAAGTATAAGAGGAGGCTTGAGGGTCAATTGGACACACAACAAGAGATCAAAGAGTTCGTTTTTTCTAGGGCGTGGTTTGCTGAGAAAGTCGAGCTAATTGATCTGAGTTGCAATGAGAGGGGAAATTTGGCAATGGGACTTCAGTCCAAGGCTGAGGAGACATAGCAGAGAGGCAGAGCAACAACAGGAGAGACATCGCAGCTCCAGAGAGAGTGACGCAAAAGCTAGAGGCATTGACGCAGTTCCTTAGAGGTGCTGGGGTTTTCTATGGGGTAGAGAGCAATAGTTCAGCATATCAACTTTTGAGCAAGGGAGGCTCACTGGGAGGGTGACATAACTCCTAGAGGAGGTGACAGGTTTCCAGCACAGAGCTTGGAGTAGCCATCACTGCACAGCACTGGCAACAACAATTGTCATCTGTGGGGTTTGATCATCTAGTTGCTGGATTGCCAAAATATCTGTCTCTGGATAGAGATACTTCTACCGTGTTTATTCTTTGTTGCATGAGACGGATTTGGCACCCTAGTTATATTCAGAAAACTGCTTAATAATTCAAACCCTCTATATGCTACACCGGTTTTCCTAAATTGGGTTTTTCCAGGGACGATTGTCCAAAAAGAATAATGTCCCTTGTGTGATTGTCTCAGTTTATTTCAGTTCATGATCTGTATATATGTGTAGGTTTCAATACTGTTTTCATCACTATTTAAATAATTAAATAACTTGTTGAATGTAAAGAATAAGTAGGAGATGAAGAACCAGTGGTTGCAGTAGGATTTCTGATGTGTAGATTCAAAAAATTTCACACAATAACTCTATCCACACTAGGACACAATCCCCAACATCAAATCAACCCAAAACACATCACAACAAACCCTTTTTTAAGGACTTTTCTACTGCAATATGAATATGGTCCTAGTTAGGGCTGATAATACACTGTTTCAACCCCTTATCTTACCTTCCAGACCTTCTCCAAGGCTACGTTCTTGCTGTCCCTTGCACTTGGTGTTTAGGACTGCATTCTAGGAAGAGTCTTAGCTTAGGTTAGGCCTCCCATCCCTCTCCTAACAGCAAAAAAATTCCTCTAAATCTCTGCGGCACCCTAGAACAACCCTTAACACCCTTAAACTAGGCCTTTCGGCCCCCTGCAAGGAGACCAACCTTTGCAGCCCTCAAACAAAGGTACCCTGCAGCAAATCTGCACCTCAAACAACCCTTATAACCCCTTTCTTTACTGCGGCTGCTCCTGCAATAAACTTGAATCTGTGGTGATGGTGAAACATGCCCAAAATAACCCTAAAACCTCCATGCCTTGTCCTCCTTTGCGTGCGGCCAGCTCAAATATGAAATGATGATGATTTTATGTTCTTGGATGAGTAAAAATGATCACATTCACCTTGCATTTATATTCTTTACAAGGGCTCCACGAATTTGTTGAAAACACATGTCTCTTGGACCAATTTTACTCAAGCATATATGACTTGATTCTCCAATAATTAATGGTCAACTTCAAAAATTCATAACTCATCAAGGACATCTCAAGATACAATGACAATCTCACTGATGTCATATCTCGTCTTGCCAGTCCTTCGCTCTCGTTCTACTCTCTAGCTGCCCCTTAGTCCATCAAAGGACAACACATAGAGTCTCCAAGAGGGCTACCACCTATCACTGTTGCAAGTTGCTTCTGCTACAATGAGCAGGGGCTCATCCAATTTGTACTTCTAGGCTGGCCTACACCTGAGCTCCAATTTGCCAATCTAGCGGTCACTTTCATCCATCAAGGTGTTGCACATTAGGCTCCAATCTTCACCCAACCTTCAGCTATCACACTTCCTTTAGGACTGCTTTTCAAGGGTTACTTTGGTTATCCAACACACTATCCTCTACCAATCCAATGGCACCCAATCCTCCACTGCAAGATCTACTCCTCGAATAGGCTTACATCCACCAAGATAAGCCCTCCAAATGGCTCCCACAGGCTGCAATATGTTGATTTTGGGTAGCATCAGATGTGCTCTAGCTCCGAAATTTGGTGGAGGCGCTAGAACACATGAGATCACTAGAACCCATAAATCATTGGAGAAATTCTACATGGATGAGGAGCTATTACAATAACTAATATTTTTAATGGGTTTGTAAGTCTAAACTTAGGAAATTAAAAATATTAATGTGTATTAATAAAAATATGGGTGAGAAGGTTTTAAGTGACGACGATCAAGCCTCTTTTAATCTTAGGCGTTGATTAGAGATTAGATCATGGTCGTTGATTCATCAACAGGAAAAGTATAAGAGGAGGCTTGAGGGTCAATTGGACACACAGCAAGAGATCAAAGAGTTTGATTTTTCTAGGGCGTGGTTTGCTGAGAAAGTCGAGCTAATTGATCTAAGTTGCAGTGAGAGGGGAAATTTGGCAGAGGGACTTCAGTCCAAGGCCGAGGAGACATAGCAGAGAGGCAGAGCAACAACAGGAGAGACATCGCAGCTCCAGAGAGAGTGACGCAAAAGCTAGAGGCATTGATGCAGTTCCTTAGAGGTGCTGGGGTTTTCTATGGGGCAGAGAGAGCAGTAGTTCAGCATATCAACTTTTGAGCAAGGGAGGCTCACTGGGAGGGTGACGCAACTCCTACAGGAGGTGACACAGTTCCAGCACAGAGCTTGGAGTAGCCATCACTGCACAGCACTGGAAACAACAATTGTCATCTGTGGGGTTTGATCATCTAGTTGCTGGATTGCCAAAATATCTGTCTCTGGATAGAGATACTTCTACCAAGTTTATTCTCTGTTGCATGCGCCGGATTTGGTACCCTAGTTGTATTCAGAAAACTGCTTAATAATTCAAACCCTCTATATGCTACACCAGTTTTCTTGAATTGGGTTTTTCCATGGACGATTGTCCAAAAAGAATAGTGTCCCTTGTGTGATTGTCTCAGTTTATTTCAGTTCATGGTCTGTATATATGTGTAGGTTTCAATAGTGTTTTCATCACTGTTTAAATAATTAAATAACTTGTTGAATGTAAAGAATAAGTAGGAGATGAAGAACCAGTGATTGCAGTAGGATTTCCGATGTGTAGATTCAAAAATTTTCACACAATAACTCTGTCGACACTAGGACACAATCCCCAACATCAAATCAACCCAAAACACATCACAACAAACCCTTTTTTTAGGATTGTTCTACTGCAATATGAATATGGTCCTAGTTAGGGATGATAATACACTGTTTCAACCCCTTATCTTACATTCCAGACCTTCTCCAAGGCTACGTTCTTGATGTCCCTTGCACTTGGTGTTTAGGACTGCATTCTAGGAAGAGTCTTATCTTAGGTTAGGCCTCCCATCCCTCTCCTAACTGCAAAAAAACTCCTCTAAATCTCTGCGGCAACCTAGAACAACCCTTAACACCCTTAAACTAGGCCTTTCGGCCCCCTGCAAGGAGACTAACCTTTGCGGCCCTCAAACAAAGGTACCCTACAGCAAATTTTCACCTCAAACAACCCTTATAACCCCTCTCTTTACTGCGGTTGGTCCTGCAATAAACTTGAATCTGTGGTGATGGTGAAACATGCCCAAAACAACCCTAAAACCTCCATGCCTTGTCCTCCTTTGCATGCGGCCAGCTCAAAGATGAAATGATGATGATTTGATGTTCTTGGATGAGTAAAAATGATCACATTCACCTTGTATTTATAGTCTTTACAAGGGCTCCACGAATTTGTTGAAGAGACATGTCTCTTGGACCAATTTTACTCAAGCATATATGACTTGATTCTCCAATAATTAATGGTCAACTTCAAAAATTCATAACTCATCAAGGACATCTCAAGATACAATGACAATCTCACTGATGTCGTATCTCGTCTTGCCAGTCCTTCGCTCTTGTTCTACTCTCTAGCTGCCTCTTAGTCCATCAAAGGACAACACATAGAGTCTCCAAGAGGGCTACCACCTATCACTGTTGCAAGTCGCTTCTACTACAATGAGCAGGGGCTCATCCAATTTGCACTTCTAGGCTGGCCTACACCTGAGCTTCAATTTGCCAATCTAGCGATCACTTTCGTCCATCAAGGTGTTGCACATTAGGCTCCAATCTTCACCCAACCTTCAGCTATCACACTTCCTTTAGGACTGCTTTTCAAGGGATACTTTGGTTATCCAACACACTGTCCTCTACCAACCCAATGGCACCCAATCCTCTACTGCAAGATCTACTCCTAGGATAGGCTTACATCCACCAAGATAAGCCCTCCAAATGGCTCCCACAGGCTGAAATAGGTTGATTTTGGGTAGCATCGGATGTGCTCTAGCTCCAAAATTTGGTGGAGGCGCTAGAACACATGAGATCACTAGAACCCAGAAATCGTTGGAGAAATTCTACATGGATGAGGAGTTATTACAATAATTAATATTTTTAATGGGTTCCGAAGTCTAAACTTAGGAAATTAAAAATATTAATGTGTATTAATAAAAATATGGGTGAGAAGGTTTTAAGTGACGAGGATCAAGCCTCTTTTAATCTTAGTCGTTGATTAGAGATTAGATCACGGTCGTTGATTCATCAACAGGAAAAGTATAAGAGGAGGCTTGAGGGTCAATTGGACACACAGCAAGAGAT
The DNA here is from genome assembly GCA_000404065.3 of Pinus taeda. NCBI lineage: Eukaryota > Viridiplantae > Streptophyta > Pinopsida > Pinales > Pinaceae > Pinus > Pinus taeda. Next base: position 146,933 of record APFE030179589.1, read on the forward strand.
CAAAGAGTTTGATTTTTCTAGGGCGTGGTTTGCAGAGAAAGTCGAGCTAATTGATCTGAGTTGCAGTGAGAGAAGAAATTTGGCAAAGGGACTTCAGTCCAAGGCCGAGGAGACATAGCAGAGAGGCAGAGCAACAACATGAGAGACATCGCAGCTCCAGAGAGAGTGACGCAAAAGCTAGAGGCATTGATGCAGTTCCTTAGAGGTGCTGGGGTTTTCTATGGGGCAGAGAGAGCAGTAGTTCAGCATATCAACTTTTGAGCAAGGGAGGCTCACTGGCAGGGTGACGCAAATCCTACAGGAGGTGACACAGTTCTAGCACAGAGCTTGGAGTAGCCATCACTGCACAGCACTGGCAACAACAATTGTCATCTGTGGGGTTTGATCATCTAGTTGCTGGATTGCCAAAATATTTGTCTCTGGATAGAGATACTTCTACCAAGTTTATTCTCTGTTGCATGAGCCGGATTTGGCACCCTAGTTGTATTCAGAAAACTGCTTAATAATTCAAACCCTCTATATGCTACACCTGTTTTCCTGAATTGGGTTTTTCCAGGGACGATTGTCCAAAAAGAATAGTGTCCCTTGTGTGATTGTCTCAATTTATTTCAGTTCATGGTCTGTATATATGTGTAGGTTTCAATAGTGTTTTCATCACTGTTTAAATAATTAAATAACTTGTTGAATGTAAAGAATAAGTAGGAGATGAAGAACCAGTGATTGCAGTAGGATTTTTGATGTGTAGATTCAAAAAATTTCACACAATAACTCTGTCCACACTAGGACACAATCCCCAACATCAAATCAACCCAAAACACATCACAACAAACCCTTTTTTTAGGACTGTTCTACCGCAATATGAATATGGTCCTAGTTAGGGCTGATAATACACTGTTTCAACTCCTTATCTTACTTTCCAGACCTTCTCCAATCTTGTTGTCCCTTGCACTTGGTGTTTAGGACTGCATTCTAGGAAGAGTCTTAGCTTAGGTTAGGCCTCCCATCCCTCTCCTAACTGCAAAAAAACTCCTCTAAATCTCTGCGGCACCCTAGAACAACCCTTAACACCCTTAAACTAGGCCTTTCGGCCCCCTGCAAGGAGACTAACCTTTGCGGCCCTCAAACAAAGGTACCCTGCAGCAAATCCACACCTCAAACAACCTTTATAACCCCTCTCTTTACTACGGCTGCTCCTGCAATAAACTTGAATCTGTGGTGATGGTGAAACATGCCCAAAACAACCCTAAAACCTCCATGCCTTGTCCTCCTTTGCGTGCGGCCAGCTCAAAGATGAAATGATGATGATTTGATGTTCTTGGATGAGTAAAAATGATCACATTCACCTTGTATTTATAGTCTTTACAAGGGCTCCACGAATTTGTTGAAGAGACATGTCTCTTGGACCAATTTTACTCAAGCATATATGACTTGATTCTCCAATAATTAATGGTCAACTTCAAAAATTCATAACTCATCAAGGACATCTCAGAATTCGACGATTCTTGAAATGTTGGATTCTCTTCGCTATCCTCTATCATCTCCATCCATCACATGTCCAAAATGCCTCATGGTTTTGGCCCAAACCTCGATGGGTTAAAAACCCCAACCTTAGGTCCTAAGCCCACAAATGACTTTGTGGTGCTCCAACCTCCAAACCATGAACCCTAGGGCTTGGAGTACCTCCCAAGCTACTCAAAAATGAACATAGATCACATCATGGTGGGTGATCTAGCAGAGTGGTGGATGCATGGGCACATATGGGATTCCTTATGGTACATGGTGGCACAACATTGAGCGTTGGTATGCAGTGGTGCATGGATTTGTGCCTTGTAGTTCAGTTGTATGGAGAGGAGAGCAGGGGTACGTATTTGTGTGCAACAGAGCATGTTGTTGCACAACAGGTTGTTGGACTGTTGCCACCAGAGGGATCTCCTAAAGGGGTCATCAAACACACCATTGGGTTTTCCACACCTAGATTTGGAGAGCGAGTTGATCATAGGGCCGACCGTGAGCTTCCATTTATCACGCTTCAACATTTCACACTAACAAAAGGGACTTGGATATCGTCTCTCGATTCTCTCATCACGATCAACAAGACCCTAGAGGTTCATCTGAGATAGTTGGATGGGACACGGTGCATCAGGAGATAGGCTTTCTAACTATGGTATATGGTCAGGGTGCGAATTTTGCAGATGCAGGCTTGGAGTTAGTCTGATCTTCTACAGAGGTAGCCCTTGCACCACCCTTGAACCCACACTCAGGGAGATGCATGACCCCCTTTTGGTGAGACATTCTGAGGAGTCTTAGGAGCATCTACAACGATCAATGGACCTTACTTGCAGGAGGATATTTAGACTTCAGGCAGTATTGGGGAGCAGTTTCAGGAGACAGGACAACAAATCCCATTGGTTGGCACAGGGAAGTTTCACACGCACCAGATTTGTTCGTGATGTATGGAGTCCATATGTTGATTGCACACAGGAACCTAAGACATGGTATAAGTTAGTGCCAGCAGCTGTCAGGCCTATGTCACAATCATTCTCGTTGTGGGATCCAAGGATTTGGTCGGTTGATTGGACACTTTGTTTCATGATGCGCGGGATCAAGACAGAGGATGACCCAGATCACACTTGGTTTGTCATACAGGGGAGCGTTGAGGCCTTTGTCGCATGGAAAGGTTGGTTTTCCTTGTTGCTTCTATGGATTAGGATTAGTGTTGGATGGGTAGGTTGTGACGTTGCGGAGATGCCTAGGCCAAATGTGTTGGGATGCTATAGATATTTTCCCATCAGGTCCCAGGAGAGAAAGAGAACTTGTGCACGATGGGAAAACAAGCATGGTTGGAGTTGCGTACCGAAAGCATGGTGGCACATTTTAGACTAGCATGGGATCCGGGCGTCACAGGACTTGGCAATACAACTACCCTTGGGGATGAGCTGATTCCTTTAGGGGAAGATCATGCAGATCTTCTATTGGGACTTAGTGATATGCCAATGACATGGGGGACTTCGCAAGTATGGCAGGATGTCCAACAGGAGGAGGTCAAGGGGAACACATGCAGACGAGGGGTCATCTCCATAGTTATTGGACTACATCTTTAGGAGTCTACTCCTGAAGTGCACAAGATCATTTACTCAAGAGGGCAACTTCTCGAGGGTCTGCTCAAGATTTTACATTTTTAGGGTGCTCTACTTGTGCAAAGAGCATCTGGTGACTTTATCTTATAGGACAACGAGTGGAGCGAAGGAGGCTTCCCATGTGTTAAGATGGTTTGGGACAATGTTGCACGAAGCGGGAGCGAAGCGGAAGCGCGGAGCGCGGAAGCGTCATTTTCCAAAAATCTAGGAGGCGAAGCGTCCGCGGAAGCGTCTGCTATATATATATATTTTTATATTTTTTTGCATTTATACTCAAAACGAACATCCCAAATACCAAATTAATTGTAGAAGACATGAAAACATGCATATTTTTGCATAAATCAAGATAGATATGGCATCCATGATTGCATTGTAGTTACTAGTATGTACAACAATCATCTATATTCTAGCTATTACAAACATACATCAAATTTTTAAGCATATTATAAAACATAAAACATTTAAGCATATTATAAAACATAAAACATAGAGCATATTATGATTTATCTAGCAAGTGAGCAACTGTCAACATTTGTCATGTCCAAAATTCAAATAATAATGTTTACAAAATATGTCACTTGGTCACCGCTAAGCCAAAAAGGTTCAAAATTCAAATTCACAAGTCTACAAGTCTAATGAGTAATCTATGACAAAAAAGTAGTAGATTGTGAATATATCTACTAATCTCTCCTCCTTCCACCACGAATAGAACGTGGTGGTGGGCCTCCACGTGGTGGTAATGAAGAAGATGGTGGTTGTGGAAGTCGTGGCACTGGAGCTGATGAAGAAGAACCCCCTGCCGTTGGTGTTGAACCATGGAACCTAGGAACCAAGGGACCAGGTGGGGGTGGGGGTGCCATATCAACATGGTCATCATCATCCTGGAATTGCTCAAAAAAT
>APFE030179589.1:178825-192560 GCA_000404065.3 Pinus taeda
CAGTTCTGAGCAGTGTGAGATTTGGCACCGCAGGATGGGACATATGTATCATGGAGCCTTGAAGACCTTGCGGGAGATCACTACAGGTATGCCAGATTTCAGTACTGATCACTTTGATACTTGTAGAGGATGTGCTATGGGCAAGTTTGCCAAATCCCCTTTTCCCAGCAGTGACAGCAGAGCGACTTGGATACTTGATTTGATACATTCTGATGTGAGCGGTCGGATGTCTCATGTTTCCATGAGTGGATATGAGTATTATGTTTTATTCATTGATGATCACTCCAGGAGGACCTCGATTTATTTCTTGAAGACCAAGAGTGAGGTCTTCAAGCGGTTTCAGGAGTTCAGAGCTCTTGTGGAGACACAGACAGGTCGGAAGATCAAGTCCCTGAGGTCGGACAATGGAGGAGAGTACACCCTTGGAGAGTTTGTTGACTATTGTGCGGAGGCAGTCATTAGGAGGGAGTTCACTGTTCCTTACAAGCCCCAACAGAACGGGGTTGCAGAGAGGAAGAACAAATCCATCATAGGGGCTGCCAAAGCCATGTTACATGATCAGGGGTTGCCATTGTTTTTGTGGGCAGAGGCCTGCAACACAGCTGTTTACTTGCAGAATAGGAGTCCGCATCGTGCCTTGGGGCACATGACTCCAGAAGAGGCCTTCTCTGGGAAGAAGCCTGATATTGGTCATCTTCATATCTTTGGATGCATTACATACTCCTATATACCCAAGGAGAAGAGGACCAAACTAGAGCCTACCGCAGAGAAGGGTATCTTTGTGGGCTACAGTGAGACCTCAAAGGCGTTTCGGATTTACATTCCTACACAGAGGAGAGTTGTTGTCAGACATGATGTGAAGTTCGAGGAGGACAGGGCCTTTAGGAGATCACGGGAGTTGGAGTATCTGGATCAGTCAGACCCTCAGCAGCAGTTGAGTCAGTCGCAAGGATCCAGTGGGCAGGGATCAGGAGGATCAAGAGGTACATCTATGAGGATGTCAGGTCCATTAGTGAGCAGTTGCTCACCGGCCAGAGGGGTGGTGCTCCGAGCAGGTCACAGAGCAGTTCACTAGAGTCCATTGATGGACAGTTCACACGGTACCTCAGCTTCTACAGGTTCAGGTGCAGGCAGGAGGACAACAGACAGACATTCAAGAGTTCAGGCTCCTGAAGATGATGAGGAGGAGGAGTTTCATTCTCTAATGGGAGAATCATGCTCAGGGAAGAGGAAGCCCAAGTGGCTTCAGGACACCTTGAGAGATGCCACATCTGTTGCTGAGCCTAAGAGGCCGGTCAGAGAGAGTAGACCACCTGAGAGGTTTTGTAGATATATGGCAATGGCTACCAACATCCTTGACTCTGAGCCTTCTAGCTATGAGGAGGCAGCTAGCCAGCAGGTCTGTAGAGAGGCCATGCAGGAGGAGTATTCTTCTATCATGAAGAATGATGTTTGGGAGGTGGTGCCGAGGCCTGAGGGAAAATCCGTGGTTACTTCCAGATGGCTTTACAAGGTAAAGCATGCTACAGATGGCAGCATTGAGAAATTCAAAGCGCGGTTTGTGGCTAGAGGGTTCTCCTAGGTAGAAGGAGTTGATTATGAGGAGACCTTCGCTCCCGTGGCTCGATATACTTCGATCCGCTCCATTATATCGATAGCAGCAGAGATGGGTTGGAAGATCCACCAGATGGATGTGAAGACTGTACTTCTCAATGGCTTCATACAGGAGGAGGTGTACATTGAGCAGCCATAGGGTTTTGACGTGCATGGGAAGGAGTCCCATGTGTGTAAACTGAAGAAGGCCCTTTATGGCCTGAAGCAAGCTCCCAGAGCTTGGAACTCCAGGATAGATACATACTTGCAGGGGATGGGTTTCACAAAGAGTGAGGCAGATCCGAACCTTTACTATATTGTGATAGATGAGGAGCCTTTCATTCTAGTGTTGTATGTGGATGACTTGATCATTACAGGTGCAGAGAGACTCATAGAGCACTATAAGAGAGATCCTGCGGCCGAGTTTGAGATGAATGACATCGGCTTGATGCATTATTTTTGGGTTTGGAGGTGTGGTAGGAGGAAGGGCATTTCTTCCTGGGGTAGGGGAAGTATATTGTGGACATCCTTAGCAGATTCCACATGGAGGATTGTAGACCCATGTCAACACCGATGATCACCAACTGGAAGAAGCTTCATGCTTCGGATTCCAAGTTGGTGGATCCCACATTGTACAGGCAGCTGATTGGTTCCTTGATGTATTTGGTCAACATGAGACCAGATATTTGTTTTGCAGTCAACACGATGAGTCATTTTATGTGTGAGCCTAGGAAGGTTCACTGGGTGGCTGCAAAACACATTTTGCGGTACTTGCTGGGGACAATGGATTGTGGTCTAGACTACAGGCAGGGGGATGGAGTGAGATTGGCAGGTTATACTGATTCCGATTGGGCAGGTTGTGCTTCTGATAGGAAGAGCACTTCAGGGTGTTGTTTTGGGTTGGGTTCGGCAGTAGTGTCATGGTTCAGCTAGAAGCAGCAATCAGTAGCATTGAGTTCAGCGGAAGCAGAGTATATGGCAGCCAGTCTAGCTAGTTGTGAGGCCATCTGGCTTCGCAAGATGATGTTTGGCTTATTTGGTCAGCCATTGAGACCTTCAGTGATTTACTGTGATAATCAAAGTTGCATTAAACTCACAGAGAATCCAGTATTTCATGACAGGTCAAAGCATATCAAGATCAAATATCATTTCAACAGAGACTATGTTCAGAAAGGAGCTGTGAGGCTTGAGTATATTCCCACTGATGAGTAGGTTGCAGATATTCTTACCAAAGCCTTACCACGGGACAAGCATGTCTACTTCAGAGACAAGATGGGTGTGGTGAGGAACACCTTCCTTGGTAAGAGGGAGTGTTGAAATTTGGTACTGGAGGACAGTTGGTTCCCTAAGGCTTTGATCTTTGGCCTGGGGAAAATTGTCCAAAAGAATTTAATTTTTCTCCTAAAGTGACTTTATAATTTTTATAAAGTTAAATCTAATTTAAAAGTGACTTTAAGTGATAAAGTTACTAAAGTCTAATTTTAAAGTGACTTTAATAATGTTAATGTAAAATTAGAAAGGAAAAGTGACTTTGGAAATAAATGACTAAGTGGGTCTTTATTAAAGTGGGGTGAGTTAAAAAATAAAAAGTGAGATTTAAATGAGCACTTAGGATTAGATTAAAGGAGGAAAAGGAGGCAAAAGGTCATTCATTCTTTCATGAGCAGATTGAGAGAAGGAGAACAAGAGAGCAAGGGAGATTTTTGGACAAAGAGGAGAAGGAGACAGCAGCTTGGCACACATTCCAAGGCAGCAGTTGAGCAGATTTGTATAGCTGATTCAGCACATAGTGAAAGGCTGATTTTGGCACGATTTTCTAGAAATCCGTATAGCTGGTTTGCACAGCAATCGAGCAGTTTGCTGTTTTTTCTGCATGCAAATCGAGGTCCGCACAACGCATTTATTGCAGTCCGTACAACACATTTAATGCAGGCAGTACAACAGCATTTAATGCTAAAAGTGGGCATGAAAATCGAGGAGGCCGTACAACATTTATTACTGTCCTGTTTGCTGTAATTTCCAATTTGCTGTGAGACACGAGAAAAGAGATAAGTTGTAAATTTGCTTGCTAATTTTTGCTGAATATTTTTCACTGTAAAAAAGGCATTTTTAGAAGTAAAGAAGAGCTCTCGAACTAGTTTTCCCCAAGAGTTGTAGGAGGTTTTTCCAGGATCACATTGACCAAAAATCACTGTGTTCAAATGTGTTAAATGACTGTTTGTACCTGCTGATTTTTTATTTCTGCATTTTCCAGCATTCTGTAAAATTTCCAGAAATTGTGTTTTCAGCAAAAATTTATTTTTTCAGTTGTTGAATGTATGGATATGGGAAAGGGCATTTAACTATATGGGAGAAATAAGGTGAAACTGAAAATCGGGTTGGAAAATGAGAAATTTCTACATTTACAAGATAAAACATGCAACAAATGGAAGTACGGAAAAGTATAAGGCTCATTTTGTTGCTCGTGGTTTCTCCAAGAAGGAAGGTATAGACTATGATGAGATATTTGCACCTGTTGCCAGATATACGACCATCCGCTCAATCATAGCCCTTGCGGCTTCACAAAGATGGAACCTACATCATATGGATGTCAAGACCACGTTCTTGCATGGTTCGATCAAAGAAGAGGCCTACGTGGAGCAACCAGAAGGATTTGAGATTTATGATCAAAAATCTCATGTATGCAGGTTGAAGAAAGCTCTCTATGGGCTGAAGCAAGCACCTCAAGCATGGTATGAGAGGATCGATAGCTACTTGATGAAGCTGGGATTCACTAGGAGTGAAGCCAATCCTAACCTTTACTTTAAGGTTGAAGATGACAAACCTCTGATACTAGTGTTGTATGTGGATGACCTCTTCCTAACAGGCGCAGACCCTCTTATTCACAAATGCAAGAGGGAGTTGGCTTCTGAATTTGAAATGAAGGATCTAGGACTGATGCACTATTTCCTAGGACTTGAAGTCTGGCAGAAGCCAAGGGAAATTTTCCTATCTCAAGGAAAATGTGTGGTGAAGATATTGGAAAGATTTGGTATGGTAGACTACAAGCCTGTAGCTTCCCCAATGGAGCTTGACTTCAAGAAGTTAAGCGGTAGTGTTGTTGGACTGGTTTTACGAAATGCTACCGAGTATCGGCAACTCGTCGGAGCATTAATGTTCTTAGTGAACTCCCGTCGAGATATATGCTTCGCAGTCAACACATTGAGTCAACATATGGTTGAACCTCACCACAAACATTGGATTGGTGCCAAGAATCTGTTAAGATATCTTCATGGAACAATTACATATGGGTTAAGATACACTGCTAAAGATGTGAGACTACTTGGATACACTTAAGATGATTGGGTAGGAAATGTGGAGGACTGTAAGAGCACTTCCGGGTGTTGTTTCTCCTTGGGATCTGCTTCGATATCTTGGATGAGCAGGAAGCAGAAGTCGATGGCTTTGAGCACCGCCGAAGCAGAGTATATTGCTAGTAGCATGGCCTCCTGTGAGGCAGTCTAGTTGTGAAAGCTCTTTAGTGAGTTGTTTGGATTTATATTGGATACCACCGTGATCCTATGTGACAACCAGAGTGGGATTCGTTTATCAAAGAATCCCGTATTTCATGATCGTTCCAAGCATATTGATATCAGGTATCACTATATTCGAGATATGGTGCGGCGGGGAGCTATAAGGCTCCAACATATCGGTACAGATGAACAGGTCGCCGACATTCTGACAAAACCGCTAGGAAAGGTCAAATTTTTGACTTTCCAAGAACGATTTGGTGTCATTCAAAGACCCTCCGATGAGGGTCTTGTATGATGTATTGAGCTCTGGGAGCTCCGGGGGGGTGTGGGGTACTTCTTGGAGTGACATATAATGACAAGGTGATTCACCATCCCCTGGTGGTATACATGTACACCCCGTGGCGACTATGTAGCAGGGTGATTAGTTCTCCTATGAGGCCTGGATGATGTGTTCTCCGTGGTGACTATGTAGCAGGATGATTAGTTCTCCTGTGAGGACAGGATTGATTAAGTTCTCCTGTCGAGGCATCCTACCCATGCAGTCTGGGACTCATGAGAAGTACCTCTCATTTGATCAATGAGAAGGGAAATGAGGATAGGGACCATAGTAGTACCAATGGACGCATCGTTGTATCTACCGTACTCCCTATGCTAGGATGACCTTCATTGATCTGGGATCAATCAGACTGGTCTAGGACTAGTGGTAGGAGTTGTACCCACTATGACGCTGACTTCGGGCCAGTCGAGACTAGTCTGGGAACAGTGGTACATACTTTGAGACTGACTTCAGGTTAGTGAAGGACTGGTCTGGGACCAGTGGTAGGAGTGGTACATACTATGACGCTGACTTCGGGTTGGTTGAGACTGGTCTGGGACCAGTGGTACGCACTCTGAGACTGACTTTGAGTCAGTGGAGGATGATACTGATCTAGGACCAGTGGTAGGAGTTGTACCCACTATGACGCTGACTTCAGGTCGGTTGAGACTGGTCTGGGACCAGTGGTACAAGTCTGAGACTGACTTTGAGACAGTATAGTACATCCTCGATCATTTCTTCCTCTTCATAATTCGGACAAAGCAGAGTAGAGAAGAATAGAATAGAGCAGAGCAGAGTAGATCAGAACAGGGCAGAACAGAATAGAGCAGTGCAGGCAAGATAGAGCAGAGCAGAACAGGGGTCAAGCTGTACAGGGCAGTGCATTTGATGGATGAATAGTAGCAACCGGCAGACAGATTGCAGATGGAATTCTCCCTAGTTGAGAGGGAGTGTTAAAATTGGCAACTAGGGCCAAACTCCATGTGGGTCATCTTATTCATTGCTGATAATATTTTTATTAGATTCTTCTCGTCGAGAGGTGTAGGATTGATCTAAAGACCATCCAATTCCGATAAGTATCTATAGAGATATGAATTTATTTTGATTATGGAATAATTATCAAGCCGACCTACAACTAATGTAGGCTCAGAAGCCCAACAGTCGCATCTATTCAAACATCAACAGTTTTGTATAAATAAAGGTCTTTTCCTCATTTGGACTCGCTCATCACACCTCTCTCTCTGTCTTCTGCGCAGAAAAGAAGCTCTTCTCCTATTGCGCATAAAGACTCTTCTCTCACACGTATGGAAGGAAGTTGCAGAATTTAGGGCTGCAACTGTAGAACCAAAGTTTGACCAGCGTTGATCAAAAGACTCCCTCCTCAGAAATGGGTTGTAGGTCCGTCTGGATCTCCTCTGAAGGCTGCATTTTTTGGTGGTGGAATCAAGCCGATCCGACAGTCGGTTTGCAAGATATTGTTTGCCCTAGTTTGGTACTGATCTAGGGTTTGCTACTGCTGATGTAAATCAAATTTATGTACTATTTCTCTCTGTTGGATTATTGAATATAAAGGAAGATTTGATCTAAGGCTTCCCCACATTAGGATTTGTCCCTGGCTAGCCGCCACATCTTGTGTCTCTTGTCTTGGCTTGTTTTCTGTCGATCGTTTAATGTTCTATCTGCACTTTACTTTATGTACATGTGATTGCTAATTTGCGGATAATAAAAAGAAAGATAAGTACATTGATATAAGCATAGAACATACCATAAATTTACAATATGGCTTTTGAGGGTGGATGTTGGTGATATCACTACTTTGTCCTTGTAGCGAAGAATCTCATCCTGCCAAGAGTAGCCCGCTATGGAATTTGGATCTGCCTGCAATTTATTAGTGAGTTGGGAGAGCAAAGGATGTGAAAACCATTCCTTGCGAGCCTCTTCAATCCACTCTGGAATGGGAAGAGAGATTGCTAGCAGGTTGCTTTCCTCCTCAAATTGGCGTGATAAAGCATCCACTACGACATTTTCTCGCCCTTTCTTGTAAATTATCTCATAATCATATCCCAACATTTTGGATAGCCATTTATTTTGTTGTGGCGAGGATAGGCGTTGCTCCAAAAAATATTTAAGGCTTTGATGGTCTGTGCGGATTTGGAAACGCCGCCCCAATAAGTATGGTCGCCTGGTATCCACTGCATGTAAGATGGCCATCATCTCCTTCTCATAGGTAGATTGTCCCAGATTTTTCCCACTTAGTTGTTGGCTAGTGAAGGCCAAGGGTCGACCTTCCTGCATTAAGATAGCCCCAATACTCGTACCTAACGCATCACATTCAATCACAAAAGATTTGGTGAAGTCGGGTAGTGCCAATATAGGAGTGGAACACATGGCATGTTTGAGAGCTATAAATGCCTGTTGCGCTTCATCATTCCAGAGGAATGAATTTGTCTTGAGAAGGTGAGTGAGGGGTCTAGCAATGCGATCATAGTTGTGGACAAATTTGTGATAGTAGCCGGTGAGACCCAAAAATCCTCTCAATCTCTTCAAGTTCTTTGGTTGAGGCCAATCCTGCATTGCCTAGATCTTTTTGGGATCCACCTTGACACCTTCACACCCCACAATGTGCCCAAATACTCAACTTCTTCCATGCCAAAAGAGCACTTGGACAATTTGACAAATAATTTATGCTTCCGGAGCAGTTGCAAGAGCAGATCTACACGCTGAAGATGTTTTTCCCAGGTGAGGCTGTAGATAAGGATGTCATCAAAGAAAATAAGGACAAATTTTCTGAGATATGGTTTGAGCAGGTGATTCATGAGGCTCTAAAAAGTGGATGGGGCATTACAGAGACCAAATGGCATGACCAGGAATTCATAATGGCCTTCATGAGTTCAGAAAGCAATCTTTGGAATGTCTACTTCTTTCATGCAAATTTGGTGATAGCCCGAGCGAAGGTCAAGCTTAGTAAAGAATTGAGCCCCATTTAGTTCATCTAGCAAATCATCAACAACCGAGATGGGAAATTTATCTTTGACCGTCAGCTTGTTGAGGGCCCTGAAGTCTGGACACATATGCCATTCCCCATCTTTCTTGAGCATCATGACCACAGGCGATGAATAAGGACTAATGCTAGGATGAATGACACCGGCTTCTAGGAGTTCCTTGATGATTTTTTCAATTTCATTCTTCTGGGTGAAAGGATATCTATATGGGCGCACATTTGGTGGTTGTGCCCCTAGGACCAAAGTAATGCTATGATCATGTTCCCCTCTCGAGGGTGGAAGATCATGAGGCTTGTCAAAGTCTTGCAGATGGTTGCTTAAGACCTGTTGCATCTCGGGATGAATATGAAGAGAGGTGGGTTCGAAGGCCTGGATGGCATTAAATTGGGCTATAACTCCATGGTGGCCCTTTTTTAACAATTTTTCCATCCTATGTGAGCTGATGATAGAAGGAGCACCTGCTTGGAGTCCTCGGAGGGTATGTGTGTGGTTATTCTGCTTGAAGCTCATATATAACTCCTGGAAATCCATTGTGATTGGGCCGATTGTGCGGAGCCATTCAGCACCCAAGACAATGTCACACCCACCCATGTTGATGGCAAGCATGTGGGTCTTTAGGTGATAATCCCCCATTTGAAGTTTGACATTTTCACAACGGCCTTCACATTTCATTGTCCCCCATCAGCAATCTGGACCTGGAAATTAGAGACTGCTCTGACAAAACAATGCACTGCTTTAGTGACTCTTTGATGGATAAAGTTATGTGTACTGCCACTATCAATCAAGACTACTACAGGGCGATGCTTAGTAAAACCTCTGATTTTGAGAGTTTGGGGAGAAGAAATTCCTGCCAAAGCATGAAGCGAGATAACTGGTTCTTCAAGTGTAGTTGGGAACTCATTGTCTGGCTGGTTATCCTCATCTTCCTCCTCTAGTCCCTCAAATGGTTGGGCTTCCTCAGATGAATTGTGATCAGTAGCATTAATTTGAAAGAATTTGGGTTCCTTGCATTTATGCCCCGGAGAGTATTTCTCGTCATAGTAGTAACACAATCCTTGCTTTCTTCTTTCCGCCATTTCCGCTGGAGACACCTTTTGAACCTTAAGTGTTTAGGTAGTGCTCGAAGCCTGGGTGGGGCATCCCTTGGCTATGAAATTTGGATGAGTCGATTGGGCCGCTAACACGCGTTCTACTTCACGAGCTATCTTGCAAGTTGCCAGCCATGAGACTGGGTGTTGTAGACGGACGTGGGCTTGTATGGCGTCTTTGAGACCACTGATAAAACATTCCAAGTATAATTCATCCACTAGACCTCTTGTGCGAAAGGCTAATGATTCAAAGGCTTTAATATATTCTTGCACTATGCCTATCTATCGGAGCTTGGTAAGACTACCCAAAAAGTTAAATGCATGGTCAAAGCGACCAGAAAGGGCTTTTGAGAATATCTGCCAAGTCAGTGGCATTGCATAGCAGTGTTGATGCCACTGCCACCATTGCCATCTTTCTTGGTCCAAGTACAAGCTTCCCACACTTAGCTTAGTCGCATCATCTCTAATGTGATTCAATGTAAAATATTGCTCCATTTGTGCTAGCCATATGGCCGGATGAGAGCCATCAAATTTATACATGTCTAGCTTGGGTGGTTGAAGCTAGGACTGTTGGTGGTTTCCATAAAAGTGAAGAGAATGGCTAGACTCGCCCTCAAGGGTTTCATTAAAATTATATGCCTCTGATTGTTCCCCCGACTTGCCCTTTGTGATTATGTCAGCTAAGGTCTGGATCTGCTTCGTTAATGCATCCAACTTTTGTTCAAGGGTGTCGATCTTCTCATTGGCCATAGCTTGAGCTCTGGTTTGTACCATGCACCAATCCGGTGCACTTGTTACTGTGAAAAAAATTTGGGACCACCCGAAATTTTGATGCTGGCAAGTGAATGGTATCACCTTGCTCAGCCCGTCAGCCTGATTATTATGGGCTAAGTCTCCTATAAGCATCTCGAGAGGGTCTCAGACTTTTTTTTTGTTACCCTTGCTTAGGAATACTATAGTAGCCGATTCCCAAAAAAGTTAATTCTGCCCAATGTCCTGCGAGAATCACGCTCAGGTATAGGAGCCACACAAATAGTCAGATTTGTCGACGAAATCCTCAACTTCAGAGTATGAGTAGGAATGTGACAGTGATCGAACCTCTGCTGCTAGATCTGAATGGCGGATCTGATTGTTGCGACTGCTACAGAACCCAAGCTGCTAGATCTGAATGGTGGATCTGATAGATCTGATTGGCGGATCTGATAGATCTGAATGGCGGATCTGATAGATCTGATTGGCAGATCTGGTAGATCTGAATGGCGAATCTGAGAGATCTGAATGGCGGAACTGATTGTTGCGATTGCAGCTGCGACAGAACCCAACCTGCTAGATCTAATATGGCAAATATGATGCATGATCTAGAGAGAGACAAGTGAACTATGGTCTCGAGTGTCAGGTGCTACAGATCGCAATATACATAAGGGTCCAACATTTGTACTCGGCCCAATCTTTCAAGGCACTAACCAAACAAGATCAACCGTACCCTTAGTCGTACAATCCGACTACCCTAGCGTACGTGCGAGTAATCTCCCCGATTGCTGTTCTTGGTGTACTGTAGCAGCAAGACGGCCAATGGTTTATCTATGGCAAGGTTTCAAGAGAGCCTAGGGGGCTTCCGATATACCCAGAGGGTACACTTTAGAAGACAGTTCGTGTGCGGTTCTGTCTAATGCGCTACTACTCGAAGGGGTACCCACAGGGGTTACAAGGAAGTCCAATAAGTGTGACCACCTCTTGTATTTCCTGCGTGCATGCCTCCCCAAATCCGCAGGTTTATGCGCTCAACAACAGATCCCGTGGTTTAAAAACGCCAGAACACATCTCTAGCCAAAAATAATTCTGCTAGAAATGAAGATCCCACCGGCCCTGGAAAGTGCTTTGATACCACTTGTTATGCTCTTGACTTGCGAGAAGATACCAGAATACCAAATATGTGAAGAAATATTCCCAGAACACAGAGCAATAAGAAATAACAACATGTATTTTATTATTCAGAAAGGAAAGCAATGTTCACTTGCCTCTTTGAGGGGGCAACCTCCAATATAGCTGGGCTCATTTACAAAATAAGACACAATGCTCCTCAAGGGGAGTCTCTATCCTTTATATAGGATTCATACATGCAATACTCAGTACCATGGTTCTTATTAATACCATCTATCTAATACCATGGCCCATTTGCAACTAACTGTGGTCCCTTCTTTAAATGCGGGTCAACCACTTACAATTATTAATATGGGCTTTATTGACTCTTTAACTAACTATAACTATGGCTCGACCCTATTACATAAATAAGGGGGTTAGGGTTGGACCCTAACACTAGCCATCACTAGGGAAAAGCACTAGGATCCTTGTGATGATCAAAATTGTTTGAAAATTTTACCCTTTTCTTTCTTTTCTAGTTTCTTAAGCCCTTCAAGGCAAGGCTCTAGGATTAGGGAAATGGTAAAATTAACTAGTGCTTGAGGTAACAAGTCATTGAAGATACTTTATCTTCTTTTCACCTTGATTGACTTCAAACACTCAAAATCTAGCCATTTTCATGGTGCAAATTGCCTTTGTAGGGATGACATCATCAACCCTAGGTAATTAGTACCCCAATAAGCCTTAAACTAAACACAGCGTCACATTAGGGCTTATTTGAACGTTTTCCATCTCCTATTGTTGATATTATCTTTAATTAAACTTTTCTATGTGCTTGTATGCCTAGATACACTTTTGTTGAGTTACACCTTGAAACCCTAGGTTTCAAGCAGTGTTGTTAAAAGCGCGATTTAATCGCGCTTTTTTCAAAAAATCGCACTTTATTCCCCAGGCCGATTAAATCGCACGTTTTATACCAAAAAAGCGCTGGTATTTTTTTTGCCGCTTTTTTCTGAAAAAGCACGATTTTTTCAGAAAAAAGCGTGGCCTCCTCCGGCAGCGCGATTTATAATGAGAAATTAGATTTTTTCTTGGTCATTTAGACAGTGAGGCGGGCGCGAAAGAGGAGAAGAGCTAGGAGAGAGCAGCTAGGAGGGTTTCTGCCCGAATCGAAGTGGTTAGAGGACTATTTCAAGAGGAGATCACCGATTACACGGTAGAAACGGTATGTAGGTTAATTTTTTTTTGTTTTCATTGTTTCAAAACATTGTTTTTCTATGTTTTTAATTGTTTTTGGTTGAGAAACTTCATATGGGCACCATTTTTTTTTTGTTTTCATTGTTTTTAAAGAATTTTTTGTATTTCTTCATTGATTTGGAATGGGTAACTTGGTATGGCTATGGGAACCAATTTTTTTTTTGTTTTCATTTTTTTTAAACATTGTTTATGTTTTTTCATTGTTTTTGGCATTTGCTTGCCATTTGGTTGGGTAACTTGGGTTTGGAACTTTGGAATTCCTGGAAATTTGTAACTTGTAATTTTGTAAAAATGGCCAAATGCTAAATTGTAATCCTAAATTCATATTTCCTAATCCTTATTAATTTTTCCCATAGGTTTGCAACTTCAAAGTTAAAAAAAAAACATGCCAAGGAAATTAGATCCTTTCTGGGAATATGGTGTGCCTAATGCTCTGAATGATAAACAAAACTTGACTTGCAAGTTGTGTGGAAAGGAGATACGCGGGGGGTGTATAGGTTGAAGTATCACCTTGCACAAATCCCTGGACATGATGTGGGGCCTTGTACAAATACAACTGCTGAACTTATCCAAAGAGCCATGAGAGCATTGGGAGAATTAGAGCAGACTAGAGAGGCCAAAGAAGAACTGAAAAGGCAACTAAGAAGGTCAGCTGAAGGAAGTGGGCCAAGTGGCACTGATTCTACTGCAGCATCAATCAATCCGGTAGCTGCATCATCATTTTTTGTTCCTCGAACCACACCTGGTTCACAGCCATCTATAGGTTCAATGCTAAAAAGAACCGAGAAAGAAGCTGACAACTTGCTAGCAAAATTTCTCCTCTTGAGTGATATTCCTTTCAGCATTGTAAGGAATAATCCATTTTTCCAACCTGCTGTTGATGCTATTGCCAGTGTTGGCCCGGGGTACAAAATCTCTTCTTATCATGATTTCAGAGGTCGGATTCTTCAAAATCAAAAGCGTGACTGCACCCAAAGATTGGAGGATTTTAGGGCATCATGGGAAAAAACAGGATGCGCTGTTATGTCAGATGGTTGGACTGACCAAAAGGGGAGAACCCTTTTAAACTTCTTGGTTAGTTGTCCCAAGGGGACTATGTTTATCAAA
>APFE030179590.1:0-92979 GCA_000404065.3 Pinus taeda
CCAAGTTAAAATAATTCTATACCGTTAAATAAATAAACGTGTAAGACTGTTATTCAAAGTTTAGTGAACTGTTCAAAATCTCGATATGATAAATCCAAGTTAACGATTGTTCTATACTCTTCAATTAATGAGCATATATATTTTCTTTAACTAACTAGGACTGCTCTTCAAGTTTCTAGACGTGTTGCATCGCTGGAGGGGCATTCATGCTCAAAACGCCCTGTCAACCAGGACCTGAGTATCAAGTAATGTTTTCTTAAACAACACCTAGATATCTTCAAAGCTGTTTGCTGGCGTTCTGTAACTTACTTTTCTGAAATGATAGAAAACTGATCCATACAATTGAAGAAAGAAGAAACTCATTTCATCAATCTGACATGTCACAATATGAAATAATAGAAAGGTGATCCCTACAAATGTAGAAAGTAGGAAACTCAGTTCATATTAATAATAGAAAAGTGATCCCTACAAATAAAGAAATTGGGAACTCAGTTCATATTTCGCAAGTGCAATTTAGATGGTAGCAGTCAACACCAGCAATAATAATAATAATAGTGTAGACGAAGGATGTTGTCATAACCTCACATATAAATCATAATACACAACTATCATCTTGCCATTCTCATTTCTAGGCAGCGGCAACCGCACTTCAATATACTAATGATATACAAACATAAACTTGAAATGCTTACTCTATCAACTAGCGGATCTTCTATTATCATTACATGATGGTAGCAGTCAACACCAGCAATAATAATAATAGTGTAGACAAAGGATGTTGTCATAACCTCACATATAAATCATAATACACAACTATCATCTTGCCATTCTCATTTCTAGGCAGCGGCAACCACACTTCAATATATTAATGATATACAAACATAAACTTGAAATTCTTACTCTATCAACTAGCAGATCTTCTATTATCATTACATGATGGTGCACGATTCCTGTTGCTCTTCCTTCCAAACATACCAAACCTCATCGGGAGCCAAAGGATTACGGTATTGTGGCCACATTATCTCAGATTTGTTTGGACAAGGACAGGATGTGGGGCAGCACTTTTCTAATCTGCATGAACAAGACAAGCCTGGAGGGCAACACTTGGGTGGCTTGCACGCTGAACAAGACAAGCCTGGAGGGCAACACTTTGGTGGCTTGCACGCTGAACAAGACAAGCCTGGAGGGCAACACTTGGGTGGCCTGCACTCTGAACAAGACAAGCCTGGAGGGCAACACTTGGGTGGCCTGCACTCTGAACAAGACAAGCCTGGAGGGCAACACTTGGGTGGCTTGCACGCTGAACAAGACAAGCCTGGAGGGCAACACTTGGGTGGCTTGCACGCTGGAGGACAATTATTGGGAGGAGTACAGGGAAAAGTCGGTGGAGGGCGACAATTACAGGGAGAGTTATACAGGATGAAGGTGGGGGTGGAGGTGGAGGTGGAGGTGGAGGTGGAGGTGGAGGTGGTTGTGGTTTCAGGTGGAGATTTTTCATCTTTTTTTTCAGGTGGAGGTAGTGGTTGTGGTGGTGGCGGCCACGGTCCATAGCAAACCAAGTGAACGCAACAGAATTTTTTTTTCAGCAGCTGGATCATGCAAACAGGATCCGCGTCTCCGATCACAATCAACGTGCTCTCATGTATATTGATCGTCACAGATTCGATTCCTGCGATCGAAGTAACATTCGAAAACTTAATACCAAAAAGAAATTAAATCATAAGAACCCAAATTATTTATCACCTTCTACTTTCTTAACAAAATGCAAAGAGAGCAACATAAATACCAAAAACAAAATGCAAATAGCTGTTTACCTTCAATTTTTGTAACAGAGTGCAAGGCGACCTTCTTACATTTGGAGCACTTCAAGTCCAACCGTATCACAGTTTTCTGCACATCAGGCAGTCAACATGTCAGCATTAACGATCAAACAAATAATCAAAACCTAAATCTCACCCACATATTTACGTACATAGGCCATCTTCCCAACACTAACGATGTAAGGACACTGTTATTCCTCTGCTCAGATGGCTCTGATAAATAATATGAAGTGAGGGCTCCAAGAAAAACCGAAGAACACTCTTCAAACAATCGAGTAAGCCGCTCGGTAGGACATTGTAACGAAGGAGCAAGAGGTGGGTACGGCAAATACTCTATTAGAGCCCAAGGGTCTCCATCTTTTTCTTAGTCCACAACACAATGTAAAAAAGAGAAGACCATTCACACACTTGAGGAAGGGTGCTCTCCTACATATGAAGGCAATCAAAAGAAGAACCAAAATTCACACACTTGAGGAAGGGTGCTCTCCTATATATAAGGCAATTAAAAGAAGAAACAAAGTTCGCAAAATAGAAACAGTAAGCATGTGGAAAATAAAAAGATAAGGAGGATAAAATTTTGCTGTTAATTTTTGTTTGAATGTAAAATTTGAGAAAAAAATAGTATTTCACGATATTTAATTTTTTTTTACTCTTAGAAAATCTCAAATTAAAATAGATTTAAGTTAATTTTGTTTGAGTGCAAAATTTGAGAAAAGTTTGCATATCAAAATTTGATTCCTCTAGACTTTTAGAACTCTCAATCAAAATGAATCTAAATTAATTAATTTTTAGAATATTATTTCCAATTTCATAACGTATTATGAGTCTCAATTATTAACTTAAAATATTAATAGATATACCACATATATATAACTTTTTTAATCTACATTACTTTTTTCTTTCTCTAAAATATAAGTTTGATATAAAATGGATAATGAATGTTATCATTAAGAGGATATAATTTATTTATGGTGTGCACTAAAAAATATTTTATTAAATATTCGGTTTTAGACATTAACAACTTATATTCATATCAATAATATATTTTATATATACATTTCAAATTCAATGAAGACCACTAACAGATTTATATATTCCTCAACATAAATTAATTTTTTTATTATTTAATCACTTTATCTTTTTAAAAAATTGATGTAAAATTAAAATGAAAATTAATTTATTTTATTTATGATAAACATTAATTTTTTTTATTTTTTTATTGGCTTGCATTAACCGCCCACATGCTGGACCGGATATTTTGTCGTCAACTGTGTTTTCCGACAAACTGTCCGGATACAATAAAACGACAATGACGGCTGGAGAAGACGTCCGAGTACCGACACAAATACAAAGAACCCGGACCAGAACTTAGTCCTCGCCTACCCACTCAAGGTGGTAATTCCGGATATTTTGTCGTCAACTGTGTTTTCCGACAAACTGTCCGGATTCAATAAAACGACAATGACGGCTGGAGAAACGTCCGAGTCGCCTACCCACTAAAGGTGGTAATTAACAAACTATTGTTAGTGGTGTACCTTAACGCAATGCGCACTAGTTGTAACTGTGCTTAAATGACTAGGATTAAAATATATTTAAAATATAAAAGAAAATATCTTTAAAATATTTACCTGCATACCCCCGGAGCCGGTGAAAGGAACGCGGAAGAGATTACAAAGTCACTATGTGTAAGAGGTATAGTAGAGATAGCGTGCTGTACAAGTTAATTTACATTAACCGTTTTCAAAGCTCTTAATTAAATCACGATAATTGTCGAAGTTTCTAAGTATACTCCATGCTAGATTTGAAGTCTAATGTTCTATGGAGATTATTATTAGATGGCTGTATGATTTTATTTTTCTAGTTATTTGTTAATATTTGATTTAGATTAAAGGAAAAACATTAAAATAAAAAACATTGGTTTACAAGCATTCTCCAAATAAGTAACTTGCAATTCTCTGAAATTATTGATTAACAATACTTATAGGTTAATTTTTAAAATATTATTAAACATTGTCTATAATATTTGTATATTAATTATATATTATTAAAACATAGAATAATATATATTGGTAGTCTCTCTTTATAGTAGCTTAGAATGATAATTAGTTAGGTAAGTGATAAAGAATATAGATTTGGTTTAGTCTTTAGATTTCATATTATTGTTTTTAGAGAATCGATGTCATTGGTTTCTTTACAATCTTGATTAGAAATATCTCCATCAATGAATGAAATAGTATGAATGTTATGATATGTGGTTTCTTTACAATCTTGATTACAAATATCTCCATCAATGAATGAAATAGTATGAATGTTATGATATGTGGTTTCTTTACAATCTTGATTACAAATATCTCTATCAATGATGCAATAGTATGAATGTTATGATATGATTCACTATCAGTGGTATGTGTGTATTTATGTTAGACAAGGCATTGATTTGTTTTGTATATTCTCCTTCACTCCATCAAAAACATCCTCCATGTATTTTTCCTCTTGATTTAATTTTCTTGCTTCGAAGCCTTACTTTCCTACCAAAAACACCATAATTTCACCAACTCAAGCCAAATATCCTAAACATAGAACTGAGAATCAAACACTAGCATATTAAGTTGGGATTCCCTGTAAAACTAAATTATCTACACTTGGTTGATTTGTTGAGTATAAATCAAAACTCCGTTGAAGGATAAGAGAAATTATTAGATAATTTGGAGACCACCCAAAGATAACTATGAGTCTATAGTCATTCTCCAACAAGACATGCCCCAATCCTACATTAAATCCATTCATTTATGTCCTCATAGTCACAAGAATGTAACATAGAATCATAATTGGTCGGGCAAGTGACAAATAATATAGACCTGGTTTAGTCCCTAGATTCCATATTATTGTGTTTGGAGAATCGATTCCATTGGTTTCTTTATGACCTCAATTACAAATATCTCCATTAATGAATGCAATAGTATGAATGTTATGATATGATTCACTATACATAGTATGTGTGTATTTATGTTGGAGAAGGCATTGATTTTTTTTGTATCACATTCTTCTTCACTCCATCAAAAACTTCCTCTATATATTTTTCTTCTTGATTTAATTTTTTTGTTTCAAAGCCTTTTCCGACAAGAAACACCATAATTTCACAAAATCAAGCTAAATAGCCTAAACATAAAACTAAGGAGAATTAAACACTAGCACATTAAGTTGGGATTATGTGTAAAACTAAGTTATCTACAATTTGTTCATTTGTTACGTACAACTTAATACTTCATTCAAGGATAAGAGAAATTGTTATATAATTTGGACTCCACCCAAAGATAACTATGAGTCTATAAGCATTCTCCAATACATAGAGAAGACATCCCCCAACCCTAATTTTTTTCCCTTACATAGAATCCATTGATTTGTGTCATGATGGTCAAAAGAGCAACTTAGAAATAGTGTAAGTGTTGTAATGAAGAAAAATAATAAAATAAATCACAAAATAAATGTACAAAATACTAACAAAACATAAAGAACATAATGATTTTCAATACTAACAAATTCATAGATTGAAATTTGACATAGATATTTCCAAATGTGATAAATGACATCATTGGGATACTCTCCATGACTATGAAATAATTCTTAGGAATATGCAGATAAATTGTCTTCCTATAAAAGTATTTATAAAGCTAGTAATTTACCACAAACATAATATAGAAGAAAATAATTATTTGATAAAATTGTTTTCCCACTTTCCCTTTCAATCTATTAACAATATTTTCCAAACATTTTTCCCCTTTCATTTTCACTTTTCATAAATGTTTTAATTTCCCTAAGAAGTACCGTAATTTCACAAAGTCCTAAATTGAGGAAATAAAAACCCAGTATGTTAAGTTATTAGTACCTATAACATAAATTATTTTATTGCTTATGATTATAGATGTCTTAATTTATTGAATTTTAAGAGAAACCTTCAGGCATCATGGATTCCTTCGAAAGATAATTAGGTAAAGTTATTTTTCAATAATGCTTGAGGGTGTTGGAGGGTTGATGTGTTTACTATAAATGCATCAAGTTTGAAAGAAGGTAGTCCTCATCTATAACGGCGAGCTTTCTAAATATGCTCTTATCATTTTTCAATACATAAATGAGGCTTAGCTTAGTTCAAATCCTATTTTTCCTAGAAGCTAATTGTTTTAATCATGAGAGAAATAAGAGAGACCAACAAGGGGGTTCATATTTCGAATCCTCAAGATTAGTAAAAGGTGCACTTAAGGAGATCTTTGATAGAACCATTTTGGATTCATGGATATTTCATTTATATCATTTTCTTCTTTGGTTCTAAGTGTGGGAAACAGAATGAAGTTATATGATATTCCAAAAGCTACTTTTATTTCATAATTATGGTGAAAAACTCTTGTGGAGGGAAGCTTGGTACAAAAATATTTAGACACTAAAGCCTTCTTCCAAAAATTATTGCATAAAAACCTTACATGACCATAACATTCTAATGAGACTAAATTTATTGAATTCATTAAATATTATTATTTAATTAATTAATGTAAGCTTTGCTAAACTCTATTTGAATTGATTTATAATAAATTAAAACATAGTAACATTTAGAGACTAAATATTCAAGTGACTTAGATTCTTTAATTATCTAATATTTTTTAGTCACCCAAAATTTTAAGGATCGAAATTTATAATTTTAGAAACCTCATCATCTTGCTAGTCTCTAATATGAAAACTATAAAATATTTGGTGATATCTTTGTAAAAACATTTAAATTTATAATGATTTTATATATACTCTCTATATAATTTTGGCGATATTTAAGGTAAAGCAATTTTATATTATAAAATGTGGGTGAACTACAATTAGAAAAAATGGAAATTGGAGAAATTTTTTTTGTAAAAACCATGGAAAATTGTCCCACCAATTAATATTAGCCCCTAAAATTTTCCATGTTTTTAGTTGCAACTTCTATTACTGTAAAAATAATAAACTTTATTTCCTCACAACCTCATAGTCCACCTCTCATATAATTCAATTTTTCACTAAATAGTCAAATTCAAATTTAGACGAACTTTGAATAAGGGTCCAAACATTAAACACTTATTCCATGTCATTATTTCTTTATGGTAAAGTAAAACTATTATTTAATTTTTAGAAAAACAAATTAGAGCAAGTTTTTATTTTGCCCTAATCTACAACCAGGGAAGCAAGACCAATAAAAAACCATAATTGTTTTAGTATTCAAGCATAGTTTATATGCTAGTTCAACAAAAAAACAAACAAAATATATTGAGGGCCTAAACATCAAGGTCTATCAACTATATAATAAAAATAATAGTTTCTATGATAGTTCAACAACAATGAAAAAAAAGAATGAGGGCCTAAACACCAAGGTATATCAACTATTTAATGAAGAGAAACCCTAGAGAGGAAAAAAAACAAATTGATGAAGAAACCATTGAATTTTTCTTGCTTTTTGCATCCTCAACGTGTAATATAAGAAGAAGAATTCCCTTTAAAGAAATCTATAATTATAATTAGTTTGAAACACTCTCAGATAATGATAATGATTGCACTCTACAGTCCAATATGAGGCCTATATGCAATTCCATATATGATCAACTTGGAGTTTGACACTTGTTCCTCACTCTCACTCATAAGTAAAATGAAATAAGTATTTAATGAATTAACATAAGTCCATATCAACTTTAAAAAGAGAATGAATAATTAGAAGTAAAACAAGAAATGTGAGTAAGGTGGGTAAATCGTTTATTTTTCAAAAATATTTCAACACATATTTTAAATAAAATATTTGATGATCTATGCTAACTAATTTATGTTGTTATCAACTTTATATATATCCATATATAGAAAAAAAATGTTAAAAGAAAATATTTTAATATTGTATATAATAAACTATGCAATGTCTAAGGAAAAAATAATTGAAAGTTAAAAAATAAATTATAAAAATATCAAGTACTCGGTAATTAAGGGATAATGAGAGGGAAGATGTGTTACTTTGTTGGAAATTCTTAATTTAATCTATAGTATGACATTTTAAAATTATAATTAAAAAATTCAACGTGGGCTTTTCAATAAAAATATTTTAATAAGTTGAGGGTTAAGTTAATAATCTGGCATATATTTAAAGTATACTTTTGATAACTTTAAAAAAATACTTAATGAGACAATGTAGTGTATCGACCAAAATGTTCTTCACTGACATTGTTATGTAAATTATTCATCTTAATAATATATATATATATAATATATATATAGAAGGTTTAGATATATATATAGGTTTTTATGGTTAAAATGTGTAAAATAGTCAAGCTATTTTACATTTTGGTTTTATTTTTGGTTAATTTTGCCTAAAATTCAAGAAATAATTTTTGGACTTACAAATTTAAATTATGCATTCCATATAACATTCAAAAATACAATTTAAACAATGAAAACTTTCAAATATGTTAGATATACCATCATCAATCAATATGTATGTAGACCTATAGTAGTAACTTGATAGGAAGAACCACGAATTTGACAAAGGTAGTCAACCCAAAGTATTGATCTCAAATTTTATCGCATGAACCTTAAAGCACTTAGCTATTTTATCTTGCCCAATAAGATTGGCCCATCCAATTTTAAAGGTAGTCAACCCAAAGTATTCATCTCAAATTTTATCCCATGGACCTTAAAACACTTAGCAATTTTAGTTTACATTAAATATCATAAAAAAATATGGAAGTGCCAAAATTTTCCCAAAAATATTTTCTTTAAATACATACACAAAATTATATGAGTAAAATATCAAATAAGAAAATTAATAACATTGAAAAAATATTTGAAATAGAATTAATAATAACAATCAATATTAAATATATTATAAACAGTAGAGGAAAAATGATTTATAATAAAAAAAAATTAAACATTTTGTATTATATAAAATTATATAATATTTCGTTTATGTAATAAGGGATTTGAATATACTTATGAATTGTGATTTGAATGTTAAAATATTAAAAAAAAAATACGTGCTCTATTTCTCCAAAATTTAAACTTATATAAAAAAGTATAATCTTAACTATCTCCAAATAGATAAAATTCAATACTCTAGAGTTAAGTATCCTTTTCGTCAAAATGATAATATTTATATGATCTTGTTGATTTTGTATGTAACTTAATTATATTGACTTTCCGAGGTAATATTAGTAAATAGCTATAAAAGAATAAGCCCAGTATAATTAGGCCGATAGGCCTTCTTATGCATCAACAATCGTCAACACTTTTACCCTGCTCTGTTGGATCTTATGAGACACTTTCAACCGTTGATTTGAAGTGTGACTAATTTTTCCAAATATTGGTTGAGTTGCCTTACTTCTTTTTCCCATTCTTTTATGTCACTCTTGAAGATATTTTTACTGCTTTTTCCCTACTAGTTGTTGTTGCTGTTCTTCTTCCCTGGCTTTTGGCAAGCACTGTTCTTCTTCCCTGGCTTTTGGCAAGCACTGATTAATATTAAGCATCTCACAGAGTACGTTCTCACTTTCATCTCATCATTTTCTTCAATACTCTGCATTACATTGGTTTGCCTTGTTTCTTGTTCAAATTTATTTTCTTTGTTGCATGGCCATGCATTTTAGATTTTACAGTGTTTTATTTTCATTGTGTTTTTCTCTATTTTGAATTTAATTTATGTTTTTTTTAAAAGAGTGTTTGCATGGTTTATCTTGGTGATTCTATTTTGTTGCTGTTATGTTGAGCAGAAGAATCAATAAAGCGTGAATTTGAGAGATAGTAACCAGATCGAGGAAATGATAGTGATATTTCGATACGAGTCCATGCAATTACAAGATTCGCAGCGCAACCAGTTGCAAATGCAAAGAACCATATGTGCTAAATACTGCGCCG
The DNA here is from genome assembly GCA_000404065.3 of Pinus taeda. NCBI lineage: Eukaryota > Viridiplantae > Streptophyta > Pinopsida > Pinales > Pinaceae > Pinus > Pinus taeda. Next base: position 9,729 of record APFE030179590.1, read on the forward strand.
AGTTGAAAAACGGAATAATCATATCAAACTACAACAACAGCCTTCTCTATTTTGATGCAATGATCAAACAAGTTTCCTAATATGATTACCGGTTTATTCCTTACTTTATTCTCTATTTTCTGCATAATATGACATCATAATTACCTGTTCATGCTACTTTAGGTAAGAATAGGAAGATTTTATTAGTAAATTAAAATATTTAGAAACATTGGATTTGATCTTGCTTTTAATTTTTATCATTGGGATTCTAGAGTATTTCCTTATTGTATTGTGACATGATTAATCATGTAAATTGAAATATTCTAGGTAAAATCATGATGGTATTTTTGTGTATATTAATTTCAAACCATGTAGTATAATTCATCCTTAGGATTATTCTCAATTGTCTAAATTATTTTTACAAACCGTTAGTAAAGCATCTGATCTGATTCCAGGTCTGCTGGACTATGTATATGACCAGATTCAATAGCTCATCTAAATTTACAAGTAGCGTTGTTATAGTTAATGTTGGTGTCGAGGTTTTATGGGAAGACGGCCCATCTAAAGGTGAAATTACTATTGTTCTTGTCAACGATATCCGCTTGTCGTCACATGGAAGAATTGAAGCTAACCCTGTTATACAGTTTCTTGAAAGGGCATTACGCAAAAATAAGAAGAAGGCTCTTGAGGTGAAGGAGGCTCCTCTTGTTCTTGATCTGCCAGAGGAGGTTCCTCTTGTTCTTGATCTGAATCCTCGACTCAGCACTCCTCTTGCTCACAATCTGAATCTGTCTGTCGAGGCTCTTCCTGATCTCTTCCTGATCTGAATGTGCCACTTGATCTTGAGGATGATTAAGGAAGAAACAACAAATCGACCAAAAATTAGGTCAATCAATAATTTGGGCATAACTTGTTTTAAATGTAGAGAACGACCAGTAAGGAGAATTCATATATTTTGAAACAATACACACTTATCGCTATTCTGAAACAATACCCACTTTCAAAACTCTTATGTAGATATTTTGATTCAGTTCTTTATACATTTTCAATTAATATTTGCTTTCAATTTATGTGGAATATCCGTTACATTTCTTGGAATTTATAAACACATTTCTATTATGTAGATGATTTAATAATGTGGTTTAAGTTGAATGTTTCAATGAATTTCAATTATGAGTATTATATTTTAAATAAAAATTAGAAAATACAACAAAAGGCTCTTATTGCACAGCGGCTATAGCCAGTATATTGTCAGTTGCAGGAAAACTGCGGAGTTGAATCGAATGTGGGAGTATGGTGTTTAAAGGAGGCTTTGATAGAGGGTGAGCTTGTTCACAACGCTACAGTTGCCTCTATTCGTAACATGTTCCTATAGTTCCATAATAGGAAATGATAGTGCTTCATGGTGGAAAGGCATGGGATTGATGATTTTTCCACAGGAAAAAGGTCGGGCTTTCTTGATTTTCTACATAGAATCCTTTCTCGTGAGCTTTTTTTCTTTCTTGACTTTCCATGCTTTCTTGATTTTCCATTGTTTCCTTTTCTGGTTCAGATCAACGGTTGAAAGTGTCGCACCTGATCGAACGGATGAATGGGATGCATCCAAGCATTGAAATTTCAGAAGTTGGGTTTATTGTGCATATGAAATGGCATGTGTTCATGCTTTTGAAATTTTACTCAGAGAAAAGAAAAGATGGATTTGGTATTGCATATGAATGAGATGTATTCTTCGTATATGCTTGGCCATCTATAGAGGTTTCTTGATTTTGGGTAACTAACTTAACCTCTTTATTTTGGGTAATTAACTTACTCTAAAATGAAATAAGACATTCAATGTGGTCTTTGTAATATAGATATAAACAAAACATCTAAAGAAAAGTAATTGCACAATGATCCAGTCCAAGAAAACAAGGTTTTCCACAAACCAATTAATTCTTCTAAAAAAATTCAACAATTCCAATTTAATAATCCTATCTGCCCCTCTTTGAACCTTTTGTGACAATTGCTAGTTATTACATAGAGACAAAAAAAAAATGATCTAAAATTATTGGATAGTGACAAAAAAAATAATGATCTAAAATTATTGCGTAGAGACAAAAAAAAAATCCTAAAATGTGCATGGTGAGTATAAATTGGATAGTCAATTCAATTGTAGAGTGCCATTAATTGTTCATGTGATATAATTGATATTGGGCACGTCAATGAATGGTCGCTATGGAAAATTAACTTTGAAAGATAACTCTGTATCATTTCTATGTCAATTGACCAACACTTAACAAATTATGTTTGAGACTAGGTTTATAATATACCTCTGAGATTGTTTTCAACTCCCTCTGCTTGGTCAGAACATTGACCACTCCTTTGCCATCTACTTCCACAGTCTTGTCAGTCCCCAACTTTACCTCTATTTTCATAGATTGATCGAAATTTGCAACCAAATCCTTGTTGCCTATCACGTGGTTACTTCAACCACTATCTAACAACCACACATTAGCAGAAAGTTCATGCATGGTATGGAAAGATAGGAACATGGAGTTAGTACTCTCTGTAGTGACATTAGCCCTCTCGTTCCCTTGATCATCTATCTTTTTCCTGCAATCACAATCATAGTGACCAAATTTATTGCAATAATAACATCTCACCTTTGATTTGTCAACTCTTTTATTATTGTTGAAGCTTTTGTAGTTGCTTCCACTTGCATGTTCATGCTCTTCTCAACCATCTTTCTGACCACCATATCTTCCACTTCGTCATCTGCCTCTCGATCTACTTCTGTCTCGACCTCTGTCCCTCAAAATAGAAACCTAGATTTTGAAAGCAGTCTCTCAAGTGGGATCCTTATTTTTGTCTATCCTTGCCTCATGCGATAGAAGTGATCCCATCAACTCATCAACTGTCAATGATGCCAAACCCTTGGCTTCTTCTATCGCTGCTAGCACAACATCAATTTTGGTAGAAAATGATCAGAGGACCTTCTCAACCACTCTTCGATCTTTTATATCTCCACCATAAATCTTTAACTGATTTACGATAGTTATGACCCGATTCATGAAAGAATCGATGTCCTCTGTCTCCTTCATCTACAGAGTTTCAAAATCTCTCCTAGTATTCTGCAACTTAACAATATTGAGTTTGGCCACACCTTTATAGTTTTTCGCCAAAATATCCCATGCTACTTTTGCTGAAGATGTGATCATAATCTTCAGGAACACTGCTCGGTCCACTCCCTGCTGAATAAGCTACAACGCATGTGCATTCTTCTTCTTGCCTTTCTTCCATTGTTCCCTCTTTGTATTACTGAGAGCTTGTTCTTCTTCTTAGTTCTTATGTTCTGAAAACCCAAACTTGACATAATCCCAAACATCATGTGCCTGCAATGTGGTCACCATCTTAACGACCCACACATCATAATCTTTCCTTGTAAACGGTGGGAATTGGGGTTGGAAATTTGGAAAAGCCATCTTTCTCCAAAAATTTCTTTTTGAAAAAACCCTAAATTTCTCCTTTGTAAAACTCTTTTTCAAAAAATACCCTTTTAATAAAAACCCCTATTTTTTTATTTTTTTTATAAAAAATACTTAATTAAAAAAAAAAAAACAACCTTTTCGAAAAAATCTCTTAATTATTTTTATATATATAAAATAAAATCTTTTAAAAAATCTTTATATATATATAAAACAATCAAACCTTTATATAACACATCGTTCACTAATTAAAAAGAAACTTTTTAAGTGGCTCCTTTTTAATAAAACTTCCCACTCAACGTATATGAAGTCAACCTCTCTTTGTAACCTCGTATCTCTTTGTATCTTCGTATCTGCGAGTTTATTAATGGTTCGGCTGCGGTGTTGGAGAGCATGCTAACTCTTTGCACGGTGACTAACGTTTGCGTTAATCCTCTAACGCCACAGAAGCCAGCGTGACCTGTCTTGTAACGACCTGCAGCTCTGGCATAGGTGCGAGCGCATGACTTGAGTGTGCGATGACATAATGCACACAAGTGAGAAGGGGGCGAGTTGTTTATAGGCGTGAAGCTTGGGTGTTAACTTGTATGGAGGCCGACATGAGACTTAGGGGGCTTTTGCGATGGAGCAAGGGCGTGGGTGAGGTCGGCTGGGCAAGCCATGACATCCCCTACAACGCATATATATTGGAGTGCATTGGAACTCATTTGGTCATCTCACAATCGCTCAACATCATTCGATCATGTAGGAGAGGCACAAAACTACAAGGTGGATGCACAAGAGAAGAAAAGGCGCAGATTTGGAGGATGCGTTCGTTCTTGGGTGAGGCCGCATGGAGTTAGGCGTTCTTCTTGGTTTTGGGTGGAGGCGTGGGCAGGAGCGCCCGGTGGTTGGGTGAGGCATGCACAGTGTATGTGTGGCGCCCGGTTTGTGCGAAGGTGCACCCAACAGTGGAAACGGAGGAGCGCCTGCTTTGTGCGAAGGTGCCCGACGGTGAAACGGAGGAGCGCCCGGTTTGTGCGATGCTTGGCACGGGTGTCTTGGCGACTCGGGTGAGCGCCCGACCATCGTGCAAGTGTGCACGGTGACTTGGTGAAGTGTTGAGATTGTGAATGGAGGTGTGTCTCGGGCAGAGGCGCCCGTGTGTGGTGACTTGGAGGTGTGTCTCGGGCAGAGGCACCCGTGTGTGGCGACTTGGAGGCGTGCTCGAGTTGGGCAAACAACACAATCGTGCGACGAGGTGAACGAAGGGTTGGTGAGTCATGCGGCGACCGTGTGGACGTGCCAACAAGCTGGGCAACCGAGTTTGCGAAAGTTTTCAAAATTGGCTAATTGTAAATCTGGGGTTTCCGAAGATTTAACTTGTGCATTGTAAAAGTGAAGATTGTAAGTATATTGATATCAGGAAGACTCATATTGCAGGGAGTTGCCCCTCCCTTTATACTGTTGTGCATTTCTCTTGTATAATGTTGTTGATAATGAATGTGTATGGGTATTCATTGGTATAAAGGCACATTAATAATACTTGGTAACGAAAATAAAACTAAGTATGGAGTGTTAAGGCGTAGTCTACAATCGTAAGTATTGGTGAAAATAAAATGGTTGGTAGTGCCGCACCTCGCTATAAGTGGTTGAAAGATTACCGCAGGTGTAGGGGCGTGATAGTTGGTATCAGAACTCGGTTGGAGCTGGTGTAGAGCAAGGTTGCTCGTGACGAAGTGACAGTGGAAGTAGGTAGTTGCAGGTGAAGGAATTTGGTTTCACATACAAGTGGAACAATGGTCGGTTCATGGTTGTAGGGAACTTGGTGAAGCTGGTGAACGGTGAAACAGGTTTAGCAGGGGTTAAGCACTAGTGCTTGGGACAAGCTGAACGACAAGGCTTAGCAGGTTTGGAAGAATGCGAAGGGAAGCTCTTGCTTACCTTATACATGTTGAAGCGGATGAAAGAGGAGAATCCCCGAATTCGAGAGAAGCTTGCAGTCTTGGAAAAGAATGTTGAAGATGAACTTCTTCAACTTGGATGGACAATGGAGCAAGATGAAGTTGCAGATTGTACTGACAAGGAAGAGGAAGCTGTGATAGTTGAAGATGTTGCAAACATGATCATGATGGAGGATGAACTTGAGATTGATTAAGTTGGACCAGGATCGTGCAGTTTGCAGACATGTATGGATGAGGGTACTCTCATGGAGGAACCTCATGACAATGATGTAAGTACTATTGATACTTGTGTTTTACTTAAGCATTTGGTAGATGGGCCATATGTAGGGAAGGGCAAAAGCAATTTGAGGATGCTGGGGAGCATCTTACCATGGATGTTTATGATGAGACCATGTATGGAGAAGCAAGGATTGTTGACTGTTGCAGGACTTGTTGGGGTTGTTTGTGACCTTATGGTAGAAGGTACAAAGGCCCGTGACAAGTGTGGAACATGATGATCATTGCGAAGGAATGGGTCATGCTTTAGCCACATGGATAAGTGCTCGGCATGACTCATGGACAGATTGGAGGGCACACTCTTGAGTTTCTTGGGTGGAATTCTCATGGCCGAGACCAAGAGCAAGTCTTGGTGGAACCTTTAGTGGGGGAGCTATGATGGAGAGACTCATGTGATGATGATATGGTTGGGTGACCGAGTTCACTAGACCGAAGATTGCAGACTTGGATGGGCATGACTAATTGTTGTGATGGGTCTACTTAGTTGGACTACGTGGGCAACTTAGTCATGGACATCAGGTTGGAGACATGGAGCATGGGAGTCTTATGCCCGGGACATTATGCGGGAGCAGTTGTAGAGGTGTCACTTATGGGCATCCAATGAGGAGTTCCAAGGTAGGGATGTTGTGTAGGTAGATTTGTTGATGTGACATGGAGACTTATTACTTACGAGCCGATGGAGAGGTTGTGCACTTATGTACAACAAGGCCATGGAATTGGATGGAGTTGTGAGCAGACAATGGAGCATTTCTACTACATGGAGAGCTGAGGCATCTTGCAGAGACCTTTGGGCCGAGACTTGTAGGCTTGCTGAGATGTTGGTTGGGGATGGCTTATGGAGCTCATGATGACATGAGGTTGTTGTGACTTTTGGAGACTTCACATATGGTGGACTTGGAGGATCTGATGCGTTGAGGAACTAAGGTCAAAGACTTTGATGTAGGATGGGGTGCATACTTTCAAGTACCTACATGGGAATGGCTTGAAAGAGTGACTTGATGTGGGGATCGATATGGGACACTTTGGAGTGATGGAGTTATGATGATGTTGATGCCTTGATGACAACACTTGGGCATGGGTTGAGCCGATACTCAACCACGTTTTACACATGGGAGCTAATTGATAAATGATCATGGGTAGCACATGGATAGATGAGATAGGTGTATACTTATTTCTATGGCAGACTTGAGGGATGGCACATTGCAGATATGATGGAGGTAGCTTCATGGACCTAGGTGTGGCACACCGAGAGTTAGAGTTTCATGAGATGGTGCCTTCATATTGAGGAGGCACACATATGGATGATGTTGGGATAGATGAGGCTGATTTCATGCAGCACATTAGTACCAAACATCATGGACAACATGTTGTAGATGAGATGAGGACTACTTCATGGACTTGAGCATGGCTTACACTTATATGGAGATGGATTGTTGATCGAGTTGAGGATCTGATGGGATGTTCTGAGAAACAACTGATGGTGGCATGGGAATGTTCACTCTCATGGTTTGAGCATGATAGTTGGACTGATAACCCGACTAGTTCAGACGTGGGGTTGTGAAGTGTACAGAGATGTGTTAGCATTACGTTGGAGTATCATGACAACAGTTCACATGAGGACAACACATGATGAGGTCGACACGAGATGTTGCAGTGGGCATGTAGCTTGAGATGGGGGGATCAACCTTCCACGATGGAGCAGCATGTGGAGATTGTGAAAAGATTGTCGATGATCATGGATTGAGATGATTTCTGATGTTTGACATACCGATGGGGTGCATACCTTGGTATGGTGATCTTGGTGACAGATGGTTGCTGAGGCAAGACATGATGGAGAGAGTGGTTCTACATATGTTGCATGGATGTTTGTAGTATGTGGAGGAGTTGACATCATGGATGAGACAGACATTATTGATCTTGGTAGATAGCTACCAGGATGGTATGTTGTTGAGGACGACAATGACTTTAGGTGGAGGAGGATGTAACGACCTGCAGCTCCGGCATAGGTACGAGCTCACGACATGAGTGTACGATGACATAATGCGGACAAGTGAGAAGGGGGCGAGCTGTTTATAGGCGTGGATCCTAGGTGTTAACTTGTATGGAGGCTGACATGAGACTTATGGGGCTTTTGCGATGGAGCAAGGGCATGGGTGAGGTCGGCTGGGCAAGCCATGACCTCCCCTACAACACATATATATTGGAGTGCGTTGGAACTCATTTGGTCATCTCACAATCGCTCAACATCATTCGCTCATGTAGGAGAGGTGCAGAACTACAAGGTGGACACACAAGAGAAGAAAAGGCGCAGATTTGGAGGATGTGTCCGTTCTTGGGCGAGACTGCACGAAGTTAGGCATTCTTCCTGGTTTTGGGTGGAAACACAGGCAGGAGTGCCCGGTGGTTGGGTGAGGCGTGCATGGTGTATGTGTGGCACCCGGTTTGTGCAAAGGTGCGCCTGACGGTGGAAACAGAGGAGCGCCTGCTTTGTGCGAAGGTGCTCGACTGTGAAATGGAGGAGCGCCCGGTTTGTGCAACAACTTGGCATGGGTGTCTTGGCGACTCAGGTGAGCGCGTTGCCATCATGCAAGTGTGCACGGTGACTTGGTGAAGTGTTGAGATTGTGAACGAAGGTGTGTCTCCGGCAGAGGCGCCCGTGTGTGGCGACTTGGAGGCGCGCCCAAATTGGGCAAACAACATGATCATGCGACTAGGTGAATGAAGGGTTGGTGAGTCGTGCGGTGACCATGCGGAGGTGCTGACGAGCTGGGTAACCGAGTTTGCCAAAGTTGTGAAAATTGGCTAAGTGTAAATTTGGGGTTTCCCAAGATTTAACTTGTGCATTGTAAAAGTGAAGATTGTATAATATATTGATATCGTGCAGACTGATATTACAGGGAGTTGCCCCTCCCTTTATACTGTTGTGCATTTCTCTTGTATAATGTTGTTGATAATGAATGTGTATGGGTATTCATTGGTATAAAGGCACAGTCTACAATCGTAAGTATTGGTGAAAAGAAAACGGTTGGTAATGCCGCACCTTTCTATAAGCGGTTGAAAGACTACCGCAGGTGTAGGGGCGTGACATGTGTGCATGCAAAACTGCTAGAGTCGCATGCCGTTAACATTCATGTCGTTAATGCTCAAACCACGAGAAAAAAAAAATGTTTTTCTCTTACCACATGGATTGTTGCTAATCTGTTTTTTCTCGTTCTGTTTAACTTCTCATGCTGATACCAATTTGTTGGAAACACGGAAGAGACAAAGCATGAATTCACACACAACACAAGTTGCTTTTCTTCTATTGATCAGACAAAACATGATGATTCCAATGAACCAATGAAAGGTATTTAAACCTTTTCGAACTAGCTAATTTCCTAAAATATCTTGACATGAAACTACATGGAATCACACACACAAAATCGTCTACCACTTAACTCGACTTGACTCAACACTCAATCACTAAATCACCTGAGTCTCTATGTTTAGCTAACTCCTCATGTAGGAGTAATTATCTTATTTTAGAGTGTTAACTCTAACCTTAACCTATGTTTGTTAAATCTTGTCTTGGGTAAGCTGAAACCATCATGAAACCATTAGACTGGATTAGAACCATACAAACACTTGTCGGGCAAATTTGTTGTTCGTAGAAAAACAATAGAGAATTTTTTCTGTTGAGAAAAGAATCTGGAATGGAGCGTAAATACTAGAGATAAGGGGGGGAGCAGTTATCAAGATAGTACCTTCACGAACCAAGAAAATAAAAACCCTAGGTCAGAAGGAACCAAATGAATAAAGATAACTGTAAGAATAATAATACCTTTGGGCACTCTGAGAGGAAATAGTACCTTGAGCATGACTTCCCCTACTGTTGAAGAGCTATGACCCATATAAAACCTTCAGGCGTGAGGCATTATATATATATATATATATAATATATATATATAAAACAAAAGAGAGAAAATATAGTAATAAACCCTTATGATTCATGGATGAAAGCAGCCGACTCATTCTAGAATTGGAACACTTCTTGAAACCCTTCAGATCTATTCACGGTAGTAACGACTATAACTTTGCCTCGAGTTCAGGGAATTCCTTAAAAGCAAGAATGTGATTTAATATCAGCCACTCTAGAAACGTCAACAGCTTTCATAAGCTCATTGAATGTAAAAATGAAGGGAGTAGTCTTTTGTTAACTAATGATGACAATAACCAGTGGTGGAGTGGTTTTGGTCGCGGTAAAATTGAAACCCTCCCAATGTTGTAGAGCTAGTCCTGGATGGACGGAAAGGGAAAACGAACAGGTGTCAAGCGAGAGAGAGAAGGGTAGTACACTGTAACCACAACCTTTCCTAACGACCATTGGTCCTAGACGGATGGAAAGGGAAAATGAAAAGGTGTCAAGCCAGAGAGAGAAGGGTGGTTACACTGTAACCACCGCCTTTTCTAATGACCATTGGATTAACGCTAATAGCTTACCGTCATACATCTCAGCTCAATGATCAAAGTAATGTCATATCGCCCAGGTGGCGAAGGAAGAAGGCCTTAGTGAGAGTTCGGTCTTATTAATTCACTTAGGGATAATGAATTAGGGTTACAACTTATAAATACGTATTTTATATGAATATTCAATGAGAAAACTTGACAACCATCGACAAACTATCATTTTCTTTAATATTAATCATAATAATGAGAAGGAAAAAACTCACATAATTTATTTAAACAACATATTTGAATGGAAGTCATTGCATTAACTTTAATTGTATATTAAATAACACTACATATTGTATATTCAAGCTTGGACATTAATAAATACAACTTCACAGAACTTGGCAGTCCATGCATGGGCCAAATCCATTCTATTAAAATTTTTATTATATAATTGATTCTTTTATTGTATAATTGATTTATAATGGCACTAGGCTATATTAGATATTTTTTAAATAATTTTATTTTTTAAATGACTTTTAATTTTGACAAATTAATTGTAAACCCCATAAAATTAATCTAATCAGCTACATCAACCAATTATAAATTAGTAATTCAAATTTGAAAATTTGAAAAATTAATTTTAAATTTACAAAAAAAATTCAATATTTAATTTTACAAAAACTTTATTAAACTTTAGAAATGAGTTTTAAAATTTTACAAATTAATAAAAATTCAAAGAAATTTGGCTTAAACAGATTGCAATATACTCGTCCATCGACAAATATAAAAATAAAAGTTGTAATGTAAATTTAATAATTTAATTGAAGTTGAATTATTTGTAAGATTAAGGATGGTTGGTTCACACTAATTATATTGTGCAAATTGTGATAGTATTTAGTAAATAATTTGGCCATTATTTATTTAGCTATTTATATAATTAAATTTGTATTTAATATATTTTCAACATGTTATTGGTAAGAATTGAATATGGGTGAAAATCATAACAATTATTTTTCTCAATCACTTGAGATAAATTTCCCAAATACATATAAAGCTAACTTAGAAAAACATAAAACTAACTTAGAAAAGTCTTAAAAAAGAGATGCATAATTTATTTGTTGATTAACATAGAATTGACGCTTGATATTAAAAAAATAATATATGTCAATCGTAAATAAAATATTTGTCGTTATTGTTATTATTATTGTTGCTTATTATAAGATAGATTTCACAACTTTAAAGAGTTGTTAAATATATATTCTCTCCAATTATGTGTAATAATATTTTTGGTTATTGTTACTGTTTCTTATTATTAGATAGATTTCACAACTTTAAATATCTGTTAAATATATGTTCTCTATAATTAAATGTTTCGTAGATTTACATGTGCTTGAATATCCACTCAATTAATAAAATCATTTCACTATTTTGATGGTGTTGGACTTGCCAACATGTTTGGGGATCTCCCTAGTAAGAAGTCCCAACTAAACCTTAGACCGTTTGGTATAGGAGTCCTAGCAGTGGGTCGTATCGTATCGTCTTGACCACGATTACACGCAGAGGTAAGTGAGATGTCCTTGTTGGTATCAAGGGTGTGACATGTGCAACAAGCAAAGGAAGGTGCATGAATGGTTCTAACACACGGAAAGTGGGGTGAGTGCGTCGTTTGGAAACCTGTGAAAGCACATGTCTTGGAAGGGAACATATGAGCAAAGATGCATCACAAACTATAAAGAAAATAAGCTAACAATCCAAAGTGATGGTTAAACCAACAACACATCTCAGTAAGATTCGTACATACTTATACAGAAATAGTCCATACATGCATGCGTAAGAAAACATATACATATGTCATTGAAGTAACTAGGATAGCTGAAATACAATAACAACATATGCATGAAACGTGCTCGCTCTGTTATATTAAGAATTGAAAGTTACAGTCATACAATACAACCATGAGAAACCACTAGTCTCGATAGCAGAACGTTAAGGTCATTTCCGCCAGCTCCTCCAAAGAGATGTACTACCTCCGCACTATGGAAAAGCCCAGGCTCATTCCAATACTATCCAAGCTTTCTCTAAGATACTCCTATCAGAAGCTTGGCTGACCAAAAGCCTCTACAATGAGTTATGAGGTACTATAAATAGAAAAGGGTGGGGAGACTCTTGACATTCCCCTTTTTGATTGTTAACCTACCCTCATAACTCTTCAACTACCCTATGACTGTTACATTCAACTATCGACACTTGGACTTCCACTTTGCAAGATGTTACATACAATCTGCACATGTACCCATGTGAGAAAATGGCCCGAGCAAGCCATGCAAGACATCACTAAGACTCAGAAAACTATGGGAAGACCAGCTCTTTGACATCCTCATTAGGGTCGATGGTGGAAAAATGATGCCAAGCTTGGTTGTTTGTGATGGTGTTTGTGCACTCAAAGGTGGCATCCTACTGAAAGCAAACTCTTGCCATTGTTGCATCTGAGTACACTGATATGGCTCCACTATCCAACTCGTCTGATAACATGTGCATCATCATATTGAGTGCAGTTGGACCAGAAACACACTCATGCATAGTGCCTGTACTGATCTCCAAATGTGTGCTGGTGACCATGAACATCAACTTGTCAAAATGCATGTTTAGATCCAATCGGACTTGCTTCGTGTATTCTCCTTGGTGAGTTTTACAAATGGGTGGGATCGCATGCATTTGCACAATGGCATCTATTCTCCTAAACACCCTTGCATGCGATCGACAACACTACTCACCTTGTCTACTCCATGCCAATTGTTGGATGGGCCCTTAACCTGTAAGGGCACAGTTTCTTCAGTTTGTGCAAGTTGCGCCTCCTATTGTACCTGTACCTACTGCAACTCCTTCTCTCGTATGTGCAGCTCCTGTTCTTCCTTAAGTTTTCGCTTTAGCACCTGCAACTCCTTCTCTATTGCTCTGTCTACCTTTGCGCGATCCTTTTGTTGTGCTGTCAACTCATAGCCTCAATCTCCAAAGCTGCTTTCATCACAAGTGGAACTGCTTTAACTTGCAACTGTACTTTGCCTCTATGTTGTCAACAACCTTCCTCTTGCATTTGTCACAAGCAGGTTTTTTACCTTCTACTGTTGTTGATGGTGTTGCTCACTGTGATGCCGCTTGCATTTCATATTGATATCCTTATCCATAAATAAATTGATGTCTTCATAGACAAGCAACTTCATAGACACTTGATCGACTGCATCCCTAGTTGTGCTCTCAACAATGTCTTTGAATCTGCTCTCCGAGAAGGCATTATATCTGTGCTGCTGAGAGGCAGATGAACACCTATGATACCTAGAGACATAGCAACACTCATGGCACGTAATTTGTCAGTTAGAAACCAAAACAAACTAGAGGACTAACATGCAACATATCTGTGTGGCTATCTGTGAAGATTATGCAATTTTCACTAGGAGGTTGGGAGACTAACTGCCAAAACTGCACAGAGCATAGTCCGGGTTGTCAGGGAGTTGACTGACTACTGGAACTGTGTAATGCATAGTACAGGCTATCTTGCTGAGGACTAAAATTGCATAATTTCAGTCAGCAATGACATGAAAACCAGCAAACTGCATTGCGCAGTTTCTGGGGCCAGCAAGGCAGTGCCTCCCAGAATTGCACAATGCAGTCCTGCAGGTTAGTGTAGGGCCAAGCTTGCACAATTTCTGGAGGGAAGGCAAAGTCTTTAGTTCCAGAAATGTGCAATGCTAATTGGGTAAAGCAATGTTCAGGCCAAGGCAATCTAGACCAGCCGATGGGCAACTAAAAACATGAGAAGTCTAAATGCATGGCGATATTGAGTGTAAAAAAGAGTGAATGATCATGCATGCAAATAGTAAGTGTAGGATTCATAAAACGGGAAAGCATGCATGTGTGTGAAGCGAGTCGCATTAACAACGACCATCAGTGAAAAAATAGTGTCATGCATGTGACGACACTGAGATGCAAATGAAAACTAAAATGGTTATTCTAAAAGCGAACATACATCAAAACGACAACAAGAACTGATTGAAATAAAGCAAACAATACTTACACAAAGCGAAACACAAAAAGAGATAGAAACACAATGCAAGACATAAGAAGTAGACTCACCCTGAGACAGCTAAGTTGAAAGTGCCGAAGGCTCCTGGATGTGATGTGGGATGTCAGAGCTGCAAGATTGATGTGAGGAACAAGATCCGCAATGTTTAGTTCATAAGTTTTGATAAGATTGAGGTTATGACGAGCATGCCATAAATCTAGGAAAAAGTGGCACTTGGCAAGAGGTTTCTAAAATGACCTTTGCATGTAACCTCTAGTTGCTAAAATAGGTCCCTGAATCCAGGGATGCCTTTTGCATGCTACCTTTTTCTATTTCAGGAAAAGTATCCCATACATGCAAATTAGTTTTGCTCGGACCCGAAGGGAATTGGTCAACCTGAAGGTACATGCATTGGTCTCCGAGCCCGGAATGGAAATTTGCATAGCTTCTAGGATGATATGGGCTACATGTCCTTGAGGGATTGCACAATTTTTGGGGTGAGTAGGTGAAAGTCTCCCAGAATTGTGTAATTTCTAGGCTGAGCTATAGTATCGAGCCAAATTGTGGAGATTTCTCAAGGAAGCCTATCTGGCTATTCTACGCAATTTTGGAGCTCATCAGCCTACTCAGCAATTTTTTGCAATTTATGGGTTGAGAAAAGTAGTCTACCTATCAAGTATTGAAATTTTTTTGGGTTGAGCAAGTCACTTCCTCCCAAAATTTCACAATTTCTGGGTTGAGCCACAGTGCCGGGTCAGATTGCACAGTTTTCTGAAGGGGGACTTCCTGAATGTTCTATGCAATTTTGGAGCCCAACAAGTTGTCCAACTGATTTGTGCAATTTTTGGAGGGAAGCCTGGGTTCCCTCCATAATTTCACAATTTTCTGGGGGGGAGTCTCTCAACTAGCAAATAGTCTAAGTCCGGAATGTCAGCCTGCTGGAGGGGGACAAACAAGATGACATGCATAGGTCGGTAGGCCACTGAAACTTAGTTGAAGTCTATGTACTTAACAATGCAAGACATGGTGCTAAGGATGGTTGGTAGGGAGGCTCCAAAATGAAGCTAAGGAAAAATTTTGGAGGGTGGTTGTAGCCGCTACAACACTTGGTGACACACTCATAGAAATCCATCTCTCTAAATGGACCTTGTTCATGAAAAGAAAGTCTAACACCTTCGGAAGTATTGTTTAGTTCTCTGTTCATCTTGGTTTTCACAATTCCTTGATTGTAAGATGTAGAATCTGCCAAGCTCTTGGTCAGTAGGCACACATTCCAAGCCAAGCCAACACAATTGTTTTGATTAGGGATGAGGGGTATATTGGTGCACAAGCCATATGGTCGTCATAGTTTCAGTTTCATCTCTAGTGTTGCTCTGCTGCGAACATGCCTAGTCAGTACCCCGATGGAGTCACGCAGGAACACAAGCATCGCACCACTACCAGCGAGCCGGTTCAGTACCCTGGCAGAGTTACTTGCATCACCTCTATGTGCAGGAAGTGTTTCTCTTCTTTCACCTTGTTCATTTTCATTTTTTTGAAATTTTCCACATTTTGATTTTTTTTCATTTTCATTTTCGTAACTCTTCATAGGACTTATTCATTTTAGAGGCGGAAGAGGGATCATGAATTATTGAGAGTAGAAAAGGTTGTTCCTTCAGAGAAGTAGTTTGTATATACCTCTAACGTGCTTGTTAAGGTCTTCCCCCTCACCTTAATCTACTTGACTGAGATGACAAGGGTTAACGCAAAAACAACCGACTAGAGTAGGTGACACTAGTTAGTGTGTAAGCGTTGTGTTTTCACCAAGGTTCACTTCAAATAGTACATATTTTCCATTGATGTATCATGGACTGAAGATAACAAGTTCTTCATACAGAGGGAGAATGACAGATAACCAAGTATTGATAACTGCACAAGTCCTCTTTTACTTTACCCATGTTTTTCCAAGAGTCGCACACAGTCTCATGCGAAACTAACCTACAAACATAAACAAGGAAACAAACAAAAAAAGAATGTAAAAGAAGAAGTAAATGCGTAATCAAAGCAAGTAAGCAAAAAAGCAAGCAAACAAACAAACATTAGAAGTAAGAAGAAAAGATGCATGCAAGCAAACAAACTGAAATAAAACACTACTACTCCTAAGCTAACGTTGCATGGGTTTGTTTATGTAAAGTGATACTTCCAATGCAGCCATCGGTGCATTGGTCGACCCATGTTGGTGAAGGCATGGTCCGTGAACAACATAGTTGTGTGAACCGGGAAACATGAAAGATAAAGCAGTGATGGCAAACACACTTCGGGTTTAAATGTTTCCACAAAAGATAAGCAAGTGAAAATGCGTGACATGCAATCTGTGGACTTGCCATGGTGTTGTGCTATACAGCATGTAGATGTAAGAATAAACATCCTCCTGACTATGACATGCAAGCAAACATGAGAAATGTTGACCACTTATGTTGCACAAGTGTGCTTGCTATGTAATATTCCTCCAATGCATGAGCGATGGGATCATGTACTTCAAGTGGAGGAAGTGAAATCTGAGTGTTAGATTGATATTTAGTACATATAGATGAGTGATGAGGAGTGTTGGGTGTTTGAACAATTTCCTAATCGGAAGTGAAACCAACCTCAAGACAGCGAGGGACTGACATAAGCATCAGCTCAGGCTGAAGTGCCTCGAGAGTCTGCATGGTTTTGACTTTGTTAATAGATAGATAATCATAGACCAATGTCTTAGACAGATTAACAACAATTGAATCAACATCATTATCGGATGAGGAAGTAGAGAGATCAAGATAACCAAGATCATAAAACTTAGGATGCTTGTTGGCATCCTCATGATTTAATGAATCACATAGAGGGGTATATGAGAAGTAAGAATGTTCACCCTCTGCGTTTCTAGGAAAAGAAGATGAAGAATCAAGTGGACCTTTGATGAATGATATGTCCTCTCCATTTTCGGATGATGGACTAACATTCAGTGTTTTCTACGGATGATCAACAGTGGGTGTATTCATAGATGGAGATACACATGTGAAATTAGAGATGCAAGAATCACCAAAGATGTCAGAGAAAAATGGAGGAGGTGTAGACAGAAGGGAAACATCCTTCACCGCGGGTTGATGTTAAAGCTGCCATTCATACTTTTCATGAATGACAACGCAGGTTGGTTGTGAAAAACAACTTCGTCGATGGCTTGATCCTCGTTCACAACAAGTGTACAGTTTGGAATAGAGGAACACAATAGAGTGCAGTCTAGAGGGTCATCGGAATATGAAGATGGAGGTTGAGGTACAAAATACATGTGACAGCCCTTGTGATTCATAACCAAGTCTGCATGGGAATGGAGCAAAGTGGTGTTGGGAGGATGTGAGAGTTGAACAGACATGTGTGCATGTTCTCACACATCACTCTATGGTGATGGAGTTGTTTGATGAGGGGACAACGGACAATTACCTGTGAAAGATACCATGCCCATCTGTGATTGCATAGCTCCATCACCAAAGTATGTTAAGCAGGGCTTAGGCTTGAACTTATTCTTAGGATTGACAAATTTGGTAAGGAAATATTCAAATTTGTCCCTGAGATACTAGAATTTCATCTAACTTTTCAGAGCTTGAAACTGCAAGACACGGAAGTGGTCCCAAAATTCCATAGGTGATTCATCTGGGGCCTTCTATTGTTGTAACATTTTTTGGTCAAGAGATTCTGGAACAAAATGATGGAAAGTAGATTCAATGAGATCAGAAAACTACTCAAGTGAGTGCATGTTGCCGAGAGGTAGACTCCAACACCACTGTAGTTGGGATTCATGAAGTGTGTATGAAAATAGGAGGTTGGCCTCTTCATCAGAGCATTCATATGCATTTTCAAGCATTGCAAAGAAGTCTTGTAAGTGCACAGGCCAGGCCACTTCACCTTCACCATCATACATGAATTTGGACAAGAGAATAGAAAAATGCCTCGTGATGTCGATAGGTTTGGTATGCGAGAAACATCTTGGAGGGATGAACTTGACAGTATCCATGATAGATGTACGAATATTCAAAACATATTGGGAGGACTCAACTTGTCATCTTTCCCTCCTTCTAGCACCATAAATGTTGATGGTGCTGAACCCACAAACATGAAAGGGGATCTCCTTGGTAAGAAGTCCCAACTAGACCTTAGATCGTTTGGTGTAGGAGTCCTAGTAGTGGGTCGTATGGTATCGCCTTGACCACAATTGCACACAGAAGTAAGTAATATTTCCTTGTTGGTAGCAAGGGTGTGACATGCGTAGCGAGCAAAGGAAGGTGCATGAATTGTTCTAACACATGAAAAGTGGGGTGAATGTGCCCCTTGGAAACCTGTGAAAGCACATGCCTTGGAAGGGAACACATGAGAAAAGATGCATCACAAACTGGAAAGCAAGTAAGCTAACAATCCAAAGTGATGGTTAAACCAACAACACATCTCAGTAAGATTCATACATACTTATACATGTAGAGTCCATGTGTGCATGTGTAAGCAAACAGGTACATATATCATTAGAGTAACCAAGATAGCTGAAATACAATAACAATATATGCACGAAACATGATGGCTCTGTTATATTAAGAAGTGAAAGTTCCAATCATATAGTACAACCACGACCAACCACTAGTCCCGATAATGGAATGTTACAGTCACTACTGCTCACTCCTCCAAAGAGATTTACTAGCTCTCCACTGTGGAGAAGCCAAGGTTCATTACAATACTCTCCAAGATTTCTCTAAGATACTCCTATCGGAATCTTGGCTGACCAAAAGCCTCTACAATGAGTTATGAGGTACTATAAATAGCAAAGGGTGGGGAGACCCTTGACATTCCCCTTTGTGACTATTCACCTGCCCTCATGACTCTTCAACTACTTTATTACTGTTACATTCAACTATCGACACTTGGACTTCCACTTTACAAGATGTTACATACAATCTGCACATGTACCCATCTGAGACAAAATGGCTAGAGCAAGCCATGCAAGACATCAATAAGGCTCATACAACTATGGGAAGACTAGCTCTTCGACATCCTCATGATGGTCGATAGTGGTGAACTGATGCTAAGCTTGGTCGTCCGTGATGTTGTCTATGTGCTCAAAGGTGACATCCTGCTGAAAGTGAACTCTTCCCTTCATTGCATCTGGGTACACCGATATGGCTCCTCTATCTAACTTGTCTAATAACATGTGCATCATCGACTTGAGTGTAGCTAGACCAGCAATAGTGTGTGTTGGTGACCATGTGCATCAACTTATTGAAATACATGTTCAACTTCAGTCAAACTTTATTCTTGTATTTTCCTTGGTTAGTGTGACAAATGGGTTGGATCGAATGCGTGTCCATAATGACATCCATGCTCCTAAACACCCTTCCATGCGATCGACAGCACTGCTCACCTTGTTAGCTCCATGCCAGCTGTTAGATGGGTCCATAACCTGTATGGGCACAATTTCTTTAGTCTGTGCATGTTGCACCTTCTGTTGTACCTGTTTGTGCTGCAACTCTTTCTCTCATCTATGCAGCTCTTATTCTTCCTTGAGTTACCGCTTCAACACTTGCAACTCCTTATATATTGCTCTCTCTACCTTCGCATGATCCTCTTGTCACGTTGTCACCTTACAGCCTCAATCTCCAAAGTTACTTTCATCACAAGTGGATTTGCTTGAACTCGCAACTTTCCTTCGCCTCTAAGTTGTCAACAACATTCCTCTTACATTTGTCGCACGTAGGTCTTCTACATTCTGCTATTGTTAATGATGTTTCTTGCTATGATGCCACTACCATTTCATCTTGATATCCTTGTCCATGAACAATTTGATTTCTTCATAGACAAGAAAGTTCATAGACACTTCATCGACTACATCCCCAGCTCCACTCTCAACGGTGTCTTTAACTCTTCTCCCCTGGAAGCCATTATACATGTGTTGCGAAGAGGCAGACGAACACCTATGATACCTGGAGACATAGCAACACTAATGGTAAGAAATATGTCAGCTGAAAACCAAAACAAACTAGAGCATTGACATGCAACATACCTTTGTGATTGTATGTGAAGATTATGGAATTTTCACTGGGAGGCTCGGAGACTGACTCCCAAAACTATGTAAGGAATAGTCCAGGCTATTGCAGGGCTGACTAACTATTGGAATTGCATAATGCATAGTCTAGCCTAGCCTACTAAGGACTGAAACTACGCAATCTGCAATTTCAGTTAGCAGTGGCATGCAAACCAACAAACTGCATTACATAGTTTCTGTGGCTAGCAAGGCACTCCCTCCCAGAATTGCACAATGCAAGCCTACAGGTCAGTGCTGGGCTAGACTTGTTCATTTTTTGGAGGGAATGCAGAGCCTTCACTTCCAAAAATGCGTAATGGTAGGCATGTAAGGCAAGGCCCCGACTAGGGCAGCATGACCCTCCGACAGGTGACTAAAAACATGAGAAGTTTGAATGCATGGTGATACTAAGTGTAAACAAGAGTGAATGATCATGCATGCAAACAATAATTACATGATTTAGAAATATGGGAAAGCATGCATGTGTGTGAAGTGGGTCGCCACAACGGCGACCGTTGGTGCAAAAACAACGTCATGCGTGCGACAACAGTGAGTGAAAATGAAAACTGAAATGATGCCTGTACAATCTAACATACATAAAAATGACATCTAGTGCTCATTGAAATCAAGAAGACAACACTTATACAAAGAGAAACACAAAACGCGACAGAAACGTAGCGCAAGACATGAGAAGAAGACACCCTGAAACAGCTAAGTTGAAAGTGCCGAAGACTCCTAGATGTGACGTGGGATTTTAGAGCTGCAAGATGTGAGGAATGAGCTCTACAACATCTGATTCATAAGTTTTGATAAGATCAAGGTTATGACGTGCATTCCACAAATCTAGGAAAAAGTGACACTTGGCGAGAGGTTCCTAAAATGATCTTTGCATGTAACCTCTAGTTGCTAAAAATGGTCCCTAAATCTATGGATTCCTTTTGCATGCTTCCTTTTGCTATTTCGAGAAAATCATCCCATGCATGCAAATCAATTTTCCTTAGTCCTGGAGGGAACCGGTCAACCTGAAGGTACATGCATCGATTTGTGAGCCCATGATGGAAATTTGCGTAGCTTCTAGGCTGAGTTGGGATGGATGTCCCTGAGGGATTGTGAAATTTATGGGGTCAGTAGGTGATTGTCTCCCAGAATTGCACAATTTCTGGGCTGAGTTGCAGTACCGGGCGATATTGTGCAGTTTTCTCAAGGAACCCTGTTTGACTGTTCTGCACAATTTTGGAGCTCAGTAGGATTCCCAACAGTTTTGCACAATTTCTACACTGAGCAGAGCTGGCTGTGTGTCAGTCATTATGCAATTTTTAGGTTGAGTAGGTCATTGCTTCCCAGAATTGCGCAATTTCTGGGTTGAGACCCAGTGCGAGGTCAGATTGTGCAATTTTCTGAAGGAGGACTCCCTGACTTTTTTGTGGAATTTTGGAGCCCAGCAGGTTATCCAACTAGATTGGACAATTTCTGGAGGGAATCCTGGTTCCCCTCCAGAATTTACGCAATTTTCTCGGGGAGTTTCTCAACCGGCACATAGTCTAAGTCTGGAATGCAAGCCTACGGGAGGGAGATAAACAAGCTGACATGCACAGGTCGGCAGGCCACTGAAACTCAACTGAAGCCTAAGTAATTGATATTGAAAGACATGGTGCTAAGGATGGTTGGTAGGGAGGCTGCAAATTGAAGTTAATGCAAAATTTTGGAGGGTGGTTGTAGCCACTACAACACACTCACAAGGAATTGAGCATGGGTGGGGGAGATAACAACCATTCTTCCCAACCACCTAAGATAACTCCATTTGACAATATATTTATGTATGTTGTATTATATTTATTTATTGAATAGATCACTCAACATAATTTAGTTTATGTGTGATAATAATATTTACGCTTTAGTTGGTTTTGGTCTAAGTTTACTCCCCTAATATGAGAGTACTTGATAGTAGAGTAGCTAATTTCTGAAAATGAATTGTTGCTATGTGTTTGGAGTAGTGTGTTTTTCCATCATATATATAAATATATGAACTATTCCTATGATAATGTGTAGAAGACACACTATTGAAGGTTGCATAATAGATTATTTAGTTGAAGCATTCAACAAATGATGGATGTGCCTATGGTAGAGGAGTTAATCATTCGACAGAGGGACCTAGTTGCTAGATTCCAACTACACATTGGTTGAAGGAAACATATAAGGGCATGGTTTTGAGAGTGAATTGAGGTTAGAGGCTAGACATGAGATATGACCAACATTGATACCACAGAGGTTGATTGACGACTTGACATGTGTACTAATTACAGTTAGGCGAGAAGATGGGTCGACTTAGACTTCTTTAGCTATTTATCTCTGTGATTAAACCTTACACAAGTGGGAAACTTATCACCATGATTGATAACCATCCAATTTGGATCTATTCATTTGACTTATTTTGATTAAGGACTTTCGAATCCTTTAGGATTCTACAGACAAGAGCGAGGTTAAACCATAGACCTTCCACATATCCACTGAATTTTGAAATATTCTTGGGATATGCAAGCAATATAAATATACCCCAAAACTAAATTCAATATGAATCTAGTGATACTTGCAAGCTTCTCAAAAACATGAGAACAACAAGAATAGTGCCTATGGAAACAGAATTGGAAAATCTCGATCAAACTGAAGTTGGAGGAGCTATGAGCCTGGATAGTATCCCAATATGTTTTCTTTTTTATTATAGATAGCACAATTATAGGGAATTATATTGCAAGAGGGCTAATCGTGGGAATAAAATGGAGCCATAGGTGACAAGGTGGAGTTGAAGAAATGTTGGATTAGGTGAGAAATGGTAGCTCACGATGTGGACCAGAGAATAATTTCATTAGAGGATTTTTGAGGTAAAAAATGTGCCTCAAAACAAAAATGTAAAACAAAAATAAGTTTTATAAGAACCAATAAGATGCAATATGATGATGTTGACTATGGGGGATGGTTCACCATTTTTTGGAGTAAAAATGGTAAAAAGATAAAGAAGTAAAAGAAATAAAAAAACTTCTTTTTCAACATGTATTTTCAACTTATCTCCCTAATATTTTATTCCAATTTCGAGTGGGAGCACTCATTGGATGCGTAATTTAATTTTTCATCCAAGGAGTATTGATGTTGCATACTTTTGATCAACCCTACTACACAAACAATGTGGAATACATGAAAAAATGTGATTGTAATAACATTTTTTCATGTATTTCACATTTTTCGTGTAGTAGTATCCATCAAAAGTATGCGACATGTGTACTCCTTTGATGAAAAATTAAAATTTTCATCCAATGACTGCTCCTACTTGAAATTTGAGTAAAATAATAGGGAGATAAGTTCAAAATACAAGTTGAAAAATATTTTCTTTCTTTCGTCCCTCCAAAACTTGATGAGATAATCTAAGTTTATTTTATTATTTCCACTATTATTTTATAATATTCCTTATGAGACTCATTTTAAGCCTCAAAATTTCTCTAATGTTCCACATTGTTGCCGATTATTTTTTTGAAATATCGATTTGCAATGGATGGTGAAGATGAAAGGGATCAAGAAGTCGAAACTTCTCAAGATGTAGTGCTAGAAGAGACTATTCCAACGATATCCTTTCATGCATTCACTAGAATTAATACCCCACAAACCCTCAATATAAAAGGATATATCAAAAACAAAGGTAACAATATAGATTGATACAAGTGGTACCCATAACTTCATCAAATAAAATTGTAAAAACTTCTTAATTGATTTGTATATCCTACATTAGAATGTCAAGGAATGAATGTAGATGTATATATCATAAATTTCTTAGGTAAGTGTCATAATATTAAGCTAAATATGGGTGAGTATTTATTGGTTAGTCCCATGCTTACAATCCAAATGTGTGGAGTTGATGTTATATTATGGATCCAACGGTTACAATCATTGGGAATAGTGTCCCTTAATTTTCAAGACCTTTTTGTAAGATTTTTCTTGAAAAGAAAGGAAATTGAGCTTAGAAGTATCCAATGGAAACTCAGTAAAGTGATAAGCTCTAATAGCAAGAAAAATTGCTAAAATATGGATATGAAGAGGTAGTTCCACAGTTCTGTTCATTAGGTGTTCAAACATCTATATCGTCTGCTCCATTAGATCT
This sequence comes from Pinus taeda, assembly GCA_000404065.3. Lineage (NCBI taxonomy): Eukaryota > Viridiplantae > Streptophyta > Pinopsida > Pinales > Pinaceae > Pinus > Pinus taeda. Next base: position 34,108 of record APFE030179590.1, read on the forward strand.
CCAAAAAGTTATCAACAATCATTCTAAGGTATTTGGAGAAATTCCTAAGGGTCTTTCACCTATCTAATATCATGAACATGCTATTCATTTACAACCTAGAAGTGTAACCCTTAATATTTGGCCTTATAGATATCTACATGCACAAAAGAGTGAGACTGAGTGTATTGTTCAAGAAATGTTAGGCAGGAATCATTCAAGCTAGCCAAGGTGATTTCTCTTCAATAGTGGTGATAGTTAAAAAAGTTAAGTTTCATGGCGTATATGTCCAAACAATAGAAAACTCGAGAAAATAATGATCCAAGATAAGATTCCTACCCATCTCTCTGATGAATTATTAAAAGAATTAAATGGAAAAATTTTCTCTACTAGGTTAGATCTTCATCAATGATATCATCAAAGCAGAATGAGGCAATAATACATTCCCAAAATAGCCTTTAGAATACATGAAGGTCATTATAAGATTTTGGTTATGCCATTTGGACTTTAAAAATGCACATTCAACATTTTGAAGCTTGATGGATTCTAATTTAAAACCCTTATAAAATTTATGCTAGTAAATTTTGATGACATGTTAATCGACAACAAATAATGGGAAGACCATGTAAAACATGTTGGAAAGGTCTTTATACTATTGTAAGAGAAACACCTATATATAAACCATTTCAAGTGTTCCTTTGGGGTTCAAGAAGTGAAATATTTGGGTCATATTATATCACATGATGGTGTGAAGGTGGATCCTAACAAAATCAAAGCTATGAGGGAATGTCCAATCCCCAATACCTTGAATAAAATTTAAGGATTTGTAGTATTGATAGGATATTACCACAAGTTTTTCAACAATTATAGTTACTTAGAAATATCTATAACAAAATTATTGAAGAAGGAATCATTTTATTCGACTAAACAAGCAACCACTTCTTTTGAAGAAATTAAAGAGGCTATGTGTACAACTCATGTATTGGTGACACCAAACTTTACAACAATATTAATTTCAGAGTGTGATGCCTTAGGTCATCAGATTTGTGTAGTTTTAATGCAATAATGAAGACCTATTTCCTTTCAAAGTATAAAATTTAAAGGAACAAACTTATTGAAACCCATATATGAAAAATAAATCTTCGCCATACTACATGTACTTAAGAGATGGAATCTATACCTAATAGGAAAACACTCAAAAGTGAAAACAAATCATGATAGTCTGAAGTAATTATTTATAATAGCCCCAAATTAAAATTTCATGTAATAAAGTTAATAAAGGAAAAAATAAGGCCAAGGTCATGGGACATGTATTCCAAGCTGAATGTTAGGAAAAACATCCTAGTGGTTGTTCATTTGGTGTATTATGGCTAAGGAGATTGGCAAACGCAATGATAAAGGATTTCAAAAGGCAAAGAGGCATTAATTCACATTCTATTTATGAAAATAAAGGAAATAGGAGTAAAGGAAGGTGAAAGGTAACATGTTGCATGTGAGGAATAAATTGAAGGAAAATGAAGAAAATAGAGACCTTATTAATCAAAAGGCCTATGAGGATCAGTTCACAGCTTTTGTTAGTTCAGTTTTGGATCTCTCTCTTTCTATTCTCTATCTCTCTCATACTCTAGCACACTTAGAGAATTCTTGGATCACTCTAGAATTGAAGAAAGGAAGGAAAAGGAACCACAAGAAAACAAAGGGAAACAAAGGTTAAGAAAGGAAGAGTTGGATCAAGCAGCTAAAATGGGATTACTTTTAGGTATCAAATTTCATGTATCATTTCCTTGCTAGTTTTCACATGCATCTATGTATTTGGTTATGTTGTTGTCATTGGAATGGCTTTTTCCAGGTGCGATAATTTTTTCGGCCTTTCCTTTCCATTTCCGAATATCCATGGTGTGATGGGGTTCTTTCATTTGGTTTAGTTTTGGTTTGCCAGATAGTTTTGGAAGCAGATGAGGTTGTCCCAAGAAAATTCCCAAGGGCCTAGGAATCCATTGAATGGTAATGGAGGGATACAGAGTAGAGCCTAAGGGTGGAGAAAAAAAAATTCCTCAAGGTATTCATGAGTAAATCTAGAGGCATACAAGCTTGTTTAGGCCTAGTAATCACTTGTTCAGTTTGGGCGAGATTGCTGTAAATCCTGGTAGTGTATGTTTCTTTGTTTGGGTCTAGGAATCCCTTGACTGGTAATGGAAGGATACATGGTAAATCTTGGTTCTATAGATGAAGGTTTCGAGGATATAAATCCCTTGAACACTAATGGCAGGATGTGCGGTAAATCCTGAGGAAGGCATGATTGTTCTTTTCTTAGTCCCACATTCATGCTTGGAATATGGCACAAGGGTGATTGGTTGAAAGAAAGTTTTGGTTCAGCCCAATATATGGTCGGGTGGTATGTCAAATTCCCTGACTTGGTTGGCATTTGAATATACTAATAAGAGCTCTTTTCCTCTTGTATTTCATGAGTATATATGCATTTTATTATGTAGCTTTGATGGTTTTTCTATCCTTGTTATTATTCTGGTTATATGTTGGTTATAAGCATGGTTTTATGACATACTTTAGTTATGTCTCTCATCATATTTTGATTAGTAAATTAATGATTAATGAATGCATGACCTAATAGATTATAAGTCATCTATTGAGAGAAGGCATTAGACCTTCCTAACGATTCCCAGATAAGTATGAGACCCCTATGTTCATATATGTAATTATGATGTGTAGATTACATGTTCCTCATGTGTTTGATGAAATTTTGTAATGGTTAGGATGGGTCAGGTTAATTCTTGATCAAGTTTTACATGAAATGCTTTTCTTCGTGCCCTTTATCATTTTTGAGAGTTTCATTAAGTTCTGGGTAGAATTTTGGATGCTAGCCCTGAAAAAGTGGCTCAGATATTCGGGTCATTGACACATAACTGAGTAATTTAATCTAGAGTCATTGGGAAGCGACCTTATGGGAGCTATGAGAGAGATACAATAACTATCTTTCCTTTTCATGGGAGTAACTGGGAGTCCAAATCATTAAAAAGTCAAGTTAACTCAAGGGTTATGCACGTGGAGTAGTTGGTTAGCTCTTGGGGCTCTTCTAGTGCTTGAGGGTGGTTAGTAAATTTTTGGTTGGAAAATTCGAATTCCTTAACTGTACCTAGGAGGTTGAGTTATATCATAGTAACATTTCATCACATTCTTACCCTAGTGGACTAATGAACCTAGGTAGGAGGTTGTTACATTGTTGGAGAAAATATCATCATTAGAATAGAAACAAGAATGGGTCACAAGATGTTGGCTTATGAAATTGAAATTATCTACAGAAAGGGAAAACAAAAAATTGTGGAAAACACACTCTCAAGGAAAGAGGAAGACATAAATGGTTTACTACGTGCTATTTCCACTTCAGAATTTGATTGGGTGGAAGAAGTAAGGATATAATGGCAGTAAGATGAGAAGATTCTATAGTATCATTCACCAGCTACTGGATTACCCTGGTCACCGAGTAAAAAAAATTACGAGGAAAAATGATTTGTTATGGAATCAAAAACACCTATGTAAGAATTCTCAATTCAAATAGAATGTCCTTTTGGAATTGCACGATTCTCATATAGGAGGTGATTCAAGGTTATTTAAGACATACAATAAAGTTAATAAATTATTTTTTTGGATAGCCATGGTGTGATGGGCATCTTTCATTTGGGTTAACTTTGGATTTCCGGATGGTTTTGGAATTGGGTGAGGTGGTCTCAGGAAACTTACTAAGGTCCTATGAATCCCTTGAATGGTAACGATGAGAAACATAATAAATCTTGATGGTGGAAATGTGAAAATTTCTGAAGGTACAAGTGAGAAAATCTCGAGCCATCCGAGCTTGTTTAGGCCTAGTAATCCCTTGCACAGTTTTGGCGGGATTGCGGTAAATCCTGGCGATATATTTTTGTTTTTTTGGTCGTAGGAATCCCTTAACTGGTAATGGCGGGATACATGGTAAAGCCTAGTTTTATAGATGAAGGTTTCAGGCCTAGAAATCCCTCAACAGAAAATGATGGGATATGTGGTGAAGCCTGAGGAAGCCTTGTTTGTTTTGTTGTGAGTCCCACATTAATGCTTGGAATATGGCACAACAGTGATTGGATGAAATAAATATTTGGTTCAAACCAATCTATGGTTGAGTGGTACATGGATGTCCCTGACATGATTGGCTTTTGCATATGTTAATAATAGTTCTTTTCCTCTTGTATTTCATGAGTATTTATGCTTGTTATTATGTAGCTTTTATGGTGGTTCTATGCTTGTTATTATTCTAGTTATATGTTGGTTATAACCATGGTTTTATGATAGAATTTAGTTATGGCTCTCATCATGTTTTGATTATTAAATGAATGGTTAATGAATGCATGACCTATTAGATTATAATTAAACTATTGAGAGAATGCATTAGACCTTCATGGCAATTATCAGATAAGTATGAGACCCCAATGTTCATATATATAATTATGACATTTAGATTACATGTTGATGATGTGTTTAAGGAAATTTTGTCATGGTCAGGATGGGTAAGGTTAATTCTTGATCAAGTTTTCCATCAAAGGATTTTTTTTTGTGTCATTTATCATTTATGAGAGTTTCATCATGTTCCGGGAAGAAGTATGAATCCTAGCCTTGCAAAAGTGGCTCAGATCTTAGTGTCGCTGGCACAAAACTGAGTAATTTAGTCTATAGTCATTTGGAAGCAAGATTATTGGAGCGGCTATAGGGTCATAGTCACTAGCTTTCCTTGTCATGGGAGCAACATGGAGTCCACATCATAAAAGAGTCAAGTTAACTCAGGGGTTGGACACTTGGAGTAGTTCGTTAACTCCTAGGGGTCTTGTAGTTCCTAAGGGTGGTCATTAAAGTTTTTGTTGGACAATTTAACTTCGTTAACTGTACCTATTAGGTTGAGTCATACCATATTAACACTTTGTCACATATTTACCTTGGTGGAATGGTGAGATTCGACAAGTGTGGGATGAGGTTGTTACATCCTTGGAGAAAATATCATCATTAGAAGAGAAACAAGAATGGGCCACAAAGATGTTTGGTTATGACTTTGAAATTATGTACTGAAAGGGAAAACAAAATATTGTGGAAAATGCACTCTCAAAGAAAGAGGAAGACATAAATGCCTTACTATGTGATATTTCCACTTCACAATTTGATTGGGTAGAAGAAGAAATGATATATTGGAAGTAAAATGAAAAGGCTATGTAAGATCATTCAACAACTATAGAATGATACTGGTCACCCAATAAAAACATTACGTGGAAAAATGATTTGTTATAGAATCGAAAGCACTTATGTAAGAATTCTCAAGTCAAATAGAATGTCCTTTTGGAATTACAAAATTATCCTATAGGAGGTGATTCAAGGTTATTTAATACATACAATAGGGTTAATACATATTTTTTTGTATAGCCATAGTGCGATGGGGTTTTTTGATTTGGTTTAGCTTTGGATTATTGGATGGTTTTGGAACTGGGTTAGGTGGTCTCAGGTGTTATCACTCAGAAGTTTTCCCTAGAAGTTATCAGATAACGAATAATACGAGGTAACCACAAACCAATATTTTAGACTCAGGTTCTAGCCAACCTAAGTCCAGAGAGGGCTCTCTCTTTATGATTTAACTTTTTTTTTTTTAGATTTTAGGCTAGTTCTTAGTGTTCATGAGGATTTTGATTTTGGGTTGAAGGTTGGGTGGTTGAACTCTTGGAACAAATGGATAGAGCTAGGTCTTCAAGCCATTGGGATATGGAGTCGATCAAAGGATAGCTTAACTAGACCAGATCATTAAAGGGAATGTTCACAGGGTAGGATATCAAAGCAAAAGGCAAATCTTGAGGTTTAACGGATGAGATGATTCTAACCAGGGTGAAAGGGCAATGAAGAGTCCTTAGACCTGGATTAAAAGGAAAGAAAATAGGTGATCATGAACAAAAGGCAATTGTTGACACCTAATCATTAGGATTGGGTGAATAATTGAAATTGATGTAAATAAATAATAGAAAATATGAATAGTCACCGGGAGATGAAATGAATAGTCTCTCCCTCATGTATATAATGTAGACAAACCTGAATGAATATTAATGAATTTTTTTGAGGAGTTACGTCGTAGTCTGACATGGTATTAGAGCCAACGCCATTTTGGCTTCCCTCTGCTTTGTAACTCCCTATTCTACCTATGTTCTGCCTTTCATAAAAGCACTGCTCCTCCTGGTTTTGACAGTCTAATAGCGTTGTTCTCTGGCGCTCCCAGTGAGAATATTGCATTGGTGTGGGATAATATCGCTCCTCTCTCATACCTAAGATTTATGGTAACAGTCTTCACTACTATGGTCACTCATCTACTCATCTCTGCCATCATCTTCTTTGCATTTTATTCTACTGTTGAAGAATCGATTCGTTGCATTGAGGCAATTTTTGTTATGTTGAATGGTGTGCTGTGGTTAGTAAATTGAAGCCAAAGATGGTGTGATGCGGTTTCTTCCTGGCTTTGATGTGGTTTTACATTGTTTTGAATCTATTGTGGTATACATTTTGGTTCTACATTTTTTGAATCTGCATACCTCCACTTAGCAAATTCCATCATGCATGATGTAGTCAACACGTAGGCCATTTTCTGAATCCACATACCTCCCATTCATAACGCCCACAACCATCACTCCATATCCCCGTAGCAGGAAGAAGGACTGTTCATTTTGATGATATCGACTCTCTCCACTCCTGCTATCGTACCCAAAGCAATTTGCTGCATGACAAGGAGATGGAGTACATGGAGGTATTGAGGAATTCCGGAAAATAAGTGAAATTGGTGGTGTTTGAGCAGGAATAACATGGCTTCTTCACGCTTACGCCTTAATCTCTAGCCTCTGGATGGCTAATGGAATGTATCATTCTATTTGTGAAATCGCAGCCAAAGTGAGAATCATACCGTTAGACATATGCTGGTATATATAACGTTTGGTGTGGTTGCTATTTTCATACATATGCTAGTATATATATAATGTTTGTTGTGGCTACTTTTTTCATACATACACTGGTATATATATAACATTTGGTCTGGTTGTTGTTTTCATACATATGCTGGTATATATATAATGTTTGGTGTGGTTACTGTTTTCATATAGACTATATCCCATATATACCACGTTGTTGGGCTCCCATAATGTTGTTTTCATAAATCTGTTTCCAAAGTCGCTAACATATTTAACGGTCCTACATTTGACTGTGTTTAATATATTGTTTGTAAATACCATCGTGGGGCTTGAACACACTTTGATATCATAATCATTTTTTTTTTAGTAGCGAAAGCTTTTTTTTCTCCACAAAAGCACATTTTTTTTGCCAGCAGAAGTATTTTTAGAGCACTCATATTTTACAATGCATTCAATCATATCTATTGTGGGAGTAGTTTTCACTGGCAAGGAGAACTATCCTGAGTGGTCCCAGAAGATACAATGCACCCTCATTTTCAATGAGTTGTGGAAAGGAGTATGTGTTGGAGATGGAGACAAAGAGCTAGAACAGCCTACCTCTCACAAAGAGTTCGCCATTTGGGAAAATAAGAACAGCAAACACTATGCATTAATTTTAGCATCTGTAAGTGAAGAGGTGAGTCACCATATTTCACCATTTTCAACTGCTTTCGAAGCCTTACAAAAGCTGAAAGAACTCTATGGCTCACATTCTGTACTTGATGTTGTTCAACTCATGATTAAACTCTTCACTCTTGAATTACAAAATAATGATCCTCTTGCTCTTGCATCTGAAGTAAAATCTATAACACATGATATCAAAGCCACTAAGGTTGAATTGGATATTCCTCTAATCTCTTTTCTCAAGGCACTTTATCCTACTTATTCCAATTATCTTGATTCATTGCAAGCAAATGGAAATCTCAAAGATATTACCTTTGACTCTCTGATGAAAAAAATTGTTGAAAGAGAGAAAGCTTTTGGAAAGAAGACAACCCTTGAATCTTTTGAAGAGGTTGTGTTCCTTGCTCATAAAGAAAAGAATCTTGCCCAAGATTCTTCTAGAGGAAGAGGTGCTTGAATAGGAAGAGGAAGAGATTTCAGAGGCAGGGGGAACAAACACTCTCAAGGAGAAAAGTCAGATTTCCACTACATACGCTACGAAAGAAATGGATCACATGATGCCTCTACATGTAGGTTAACTTGGGAAAAAATTGAGCAGCAAAGAAACCAATAGAAAGGTAAAACTAATGACACAGACAAAGGTAAAGCACCTGAATCCACTCATTATGTTGTGGCACAATGTAATATTGGAGTAAATGAAGACTTATTTAATGCTTCACTCGCTTCTTGGAAAAATGATTGGTTGCTTGATTCAGGAGCAACTTGCCACATGACTCATAGAAAATATTTTCTTGAAGAATTTATTGACAATGTTGATGGAGTAGTATACTTTGTAGACCAATCAAAACTCAAGCCATCAGAGCTTGGCACAATCAGGCTCAAATTGCCTGGTCTTCCAGACTTTCTTCTGCATCATGTTCTATATCTCCCACTGCTAAAGAGAAACTTGTTGTCCTTGGTCCACAACCACCAGCAAGGTCACTCCATTCATATGTTTGATGGCAAGCTTGAGGTGAGAAAAGCATCTGACCACTCACCTGTCATGAGGGGGATAGAAGAAGAAAGGCTTCTCAAGATGCAGGGTACCTCTGCTCATGCACAACATTTCTCATTCAACTATCATTATGAAGAAGGTACACTTCCGTCAAGTTTATTAGGGCATGCTAGATTTGAACATTTGAACTATGACAGCCTCCACTTGTTGAAGAAAAATTGTGTTGCTGGTTTGCCTACAATTCCTAGGAAACTTAAGCAATGTGATGCTTGTCTTCTAGGAAAGCATATCAAATAGTCTTTTCATGATTCACATTCAAGAGCACATAGAAAACTTGAACCCATTCATTCAAATTTATGTGGTCCAATGCTTGTTCCTTTTGCAAATGGAAATAAATATATGATGACATTTATTGATGACTACACCAGAATGTGTTGGGTTTATTTATTGAAGAACAAATCTGATGCTTTTCAAACATTCAAGAACTTTCATACATGGATTGAAAATGATGCACAATCTGATATTGGCTCTATTCACACTGATAGTGGAAAAGAATATCCTTCAAATGAATTTGAAAACTATCTTCGCCAACATGGGATAAAACATCAAACAATTGTGCCTTATAATCACCAACAGAACGGTGTAGCTGAAAGAATGAATAGGACAATCTTAAATATGGTGCGCTCCATGATGTTTTTCAAAAATGTAAAATTGATGTTTTGGGCTGATGCAATTCTATGTGCTATATATATAAAGAATAGATGTCCATCTAATGCTATTAGAAACAAGACCCCCCATGAAATGTGGTATGGGCACATTCCTTCGGTAAAGCATCTCAGGGTCTTTGGTTCCACCTGTTATGCCTTGATACCAAAGGTACATAGAAACAAACTTGGTGCAAGAAGTTGTAAGTGTATCTTCCTAAGGTATTCAAACACCTCCAAAGAATGCCATCTCTATGATGAAGTCAATAAAAGGTTTGTTGTATCTAGAGATGTAATCTTTCTTGAAACATCCAAAACTGCCAATGTTGTTGAGCGGCAACTTAATCACTTGGATAGATTCACAAATGTAAAATAATTTCAAGAATTTGATATTCAAATTCCACATCTTGAAGGGGGGATTTGTATACTAGATCAACCTATGGAATCTTCTTCTGAAGCACTCTCTCCCCTGCATGAAACTCCAACAACGGATGATACTTTAAGTGATGTGATTGATAGAATTGGGAGACTCAATCTTGATTCAGTCCCAACTCAATCAATGGAGCAGCTTGGACCATCTGAGAAAGGTCCCCCAAAGTGGATGACAAAGACACTGGAAAGTGTTCATCGTGATGAGGCTAGAAAGACAGGAACTAGAAATTCAAACCGGAAAAATGGAGGTGATGTAGATGACTCTAATTCACTTATTGATATGGATGTTTCTTATGATTGTGAATTGAATTTGTCTACAGATTTTGAACCAACTTCCTTCAAAGAAGTTTCTTCTCATGATGAATGAAAAGAAGAGATGCAAAAGGAGTATAATGCCCTAATAAAGAATGGCACTTGGAAGTTGGTTGATCCTCCATTAGGAACCAAACCAATTAGTTGCAAGTGGGTATACAAGAACAAGTATAAATCTAATGGCTCACTTGACAAGCACAAAGCCAGGCTTGTGGAAAAAGGTTTTGCACAAAAGGAAGGGGTCGATTATGAGGAGACTTTTGCCCCCACAACAAAATGGGCTACCATCTAGACACTCATTACCCTAGCAGCTTAGAATCGTTGGAAAGTCCATCAAATGGATGTAAAAACTACTTTCTTGAATGGAGATCTAAAAGAGAATTTCTTTATGATCCAGCCTGAAGGATTTGCTGTAAAAGGACATGAACATAAAGTATGAAAACTTGTGAAATCCTTGTATGGCCTCAAACAAGCACCACGAGCCTAGTATTAAAAACTAACTGAGCATCTTCTGAAACTCAATTTCAAACATTATGATCTTAATGATGCAACTTTATTTGTTAAGAAAGTTGGCAAAACAATGGTATTTCTTGTGGTATATGTAGATGATCTTTTGATGATAGGGAACAATGAAATCTACATTGCATCCATAAAGAAGGAATTGAAGAAAGGTTTTGAAATGACTGATTTGGGCTATGTTCATTACTATCTTGGTTTTGAAGTAACTCAACATCTAAAGTCCTTATTCCTTTCTCAAAAGAAGTACATTGGAGATCTGTTGAATAGGTTTGGCATGAAAAAATGCAATCCTCTTACTACTCCAATGGAAAAAAACATAAAGCTCACATCCATTGAAGGAAAAGAATTTGATGATGCAACAAAGTATAGACAGCTTGTAGGAAGTCTCAACTATCTAACTACTACCAGACCAGACATTTCATTTTCTATTGGAATCCTCTCAAGATTTATGCAAAATCCTTGTGAGGGACATTGGTTTGCTACAAAAAGAGTTCTAAGGTACTTGAAGGGAACTCAAGAATTTGGAATCAAGTGTACACAGGTGGACGACTTCAACTTGATTGGATACTGTAATTTAGACTTCGATGGAGACAAAGAAACTGGGGTATCTACTTTAGGTTATGCTATGAGTCTTGGATCAGGAGTTGTCTCCTGGAGATCATGCAAACAACCAGTTTCAGCAGATTCCACAACAAAGGTAGAATATGTGGTAGCAGCTGAGGCAACAAAAGAAATTGTGTGGCTTAGGAAAATTCTTGAAGATTTGCAGGTAAAACAAGTACAATCGACTCCACTCATGATTGACAATACATCGGTAATAAAGTTGGCCAAGAACCCAAAGTTCCATGATCAAATGAAGCACATCAATACTAAATGCCATCTGATTCAACATCATGTTGAGGCCAAAACAATCCATCTCCACCATTGTTCCACTAATGAGCAAATTGCAGACATCTTCACCAAAGCGCTTGGAAGAGAAAAGCTTCAAAGATTCAGAATGACACTTGGACTCACCAACATCCCTTTAGATAAAGGGGGGGAATGTTGACACCTAATCATCAGGATTGAGTGAATAAGTGAAATTGATGTAAATAAATAATAGAAAATATGAATAGTCGTCGGGAGATGAAATGAACAGTCTCTCCCTCATGTATATAATAAAGACCAACCTGAATGAATATTAATGAATTGTTTTGAGGAGTTACCTCTTGTTCTGACAACAATTAAGAATCATTTGCTATAGGCCAGTGGGAGAAACTATGGAAGTAAGGGAGCTTTTAAGAATTCCATATCTAAGATAGTTTAGTAGAAAGCATTAAGAAGGTAAACAATCAAGACAGAGTGCATTAAAGCAAGTTCTAAAATATCATTCCTAGTTTACCATTAAGATTTCATAGAAACACACATGATTATTAAGAAACATAAGGAAAAGCAATAATACACATGAGAGAATACTTATTTGATTTTCGCTTTACACAAGAATCCTAAAAAATATCTGAGATTTATTCCATGATCCAGCAAGCCAATCCAGTTTTGATACAATAGCACTTTGATTTTAGATAAAAGTCTACAGAAATGCCTTTGAATCCACCCTCAATACTTTGAAATGTGAATTATTTAAACAAAAATATTTACAAAATATATCATAACAATATGAAATTTGATCTAGCGAATCAAAATAGCTTCAAGCATGAAGGTAGGGACAGATGGAAAACTGCATCATGTTGTCCGTGTTATTGTGGTAGTGCTGGCTATTGCAGTTGGATTTGAGCCCTTTAAGCTGGCTAATATTTGTATGCTAGAATCATCTTTATCTTTAATCTTTCACTGATACTCTCTAACCTGCTACTCTTTGACCTTGTTTATCTGTCTCTTACCTGCCTTCAGATTTACTGTGGTAACTTATAGTAAATATGTCATCTTTTCCCACCATTCATCCTCAGGTAACTTTACTTTGAGCATTATTTAGTATATTTCTTCTGCTTATGTGTATTTGGAAAAATTAGGATTGGTCACAAACAAATGCTTCACCTCATGCTCTAGAAAAAATAGATTCTCCAAAGTATCATACAATACTTTTCCAGTTGGCAAGGCTTTGATACCTGAAGTGCTTGCTTGTTCCTTGGCCAATTTCCTTAATCTATCAGTGTAGTCCAATTGGGTCATAAGTTTATCATGGTTTACCGTAGGACTGGGAAGGCCTTTATCCCTCAAAATTTAAAATTTGGCCATGAATCTGTCAATGTCCACCTGCATGTTATGGCATTTTCCCTCTAAGTTGACCATAACATTTCTTTTGGAAAGAACCTTTTTATCTTCTATGATGGCTTCAGTCCTATCATCAAGCTCATTAAGCTCATGTCTATTCTTGTTATTTAGGAAGTGGATGAGTCAATTAGCATCCTCAGGCTGGTCTCCTAAATCTTCCTTTACTTTCTGAATTTCTTCAGTGGCCACTTTTACCAATTCAGTTTGCTCAAATATAACTTGAATTGATGGCCAAATATCATTGATAGAGTTAATGATATTGGCCTAGAGCATCTCCTTGGTTTGTCATAGTGGCTTTTGCAGAGTTAAATCTTTTTCTAGGACCTTGATTTTTTCACCCATCCTTAGGGTTTTCTGTGTTTCTTCTCTTTGTTGAATTTGGGCAAGCTTACAGTCAGTTTCTAAGCTTGCCACTTTCTCCTTTAACCTTTTGAGCTCTGTTTCTTGGATTGACATATCTTCCATGGCTTTCACCAGCTCTGCTATTTTCTCTATTGAGGCACCTACTATTGTAGTTTTAGTAGTGATTGGTAGTGCTGTGGCAAGTCGAGCTGTGGGTGCTAATGGTGCTGCCAATGTTTAAGGAATTGTGGTAGAAATAATGGGAATGATAGTCCTAGAAGTGGTGGCCAAGTCACTTTGTTTGGATTGAATCAATGTGTCCAACTCTTTCTCTGTTTCTTTAAGTTGGTCATTTAGCTCTAGGAGCAAGTCCATAAGCTCTTCTTGTCCTTTTTGTGTCTCCAGGACTTTTGCTGTTTGTGGGTGATGTAGGGGTGGAATCTTGAGTTGCTTCTTCAAAGAAGCTGTGTCATCAATATTCTTCTTTATCAATTTTTCAGTGGCCTTTACATCTTTCGGATCATGTCCCAACTCAACAATTAAGTCCTCTAAGGACTTGATTCTGGTGTTTTTGGCCTGTGAAGAGGCCTTCTCCAATTGGAACTGAGTTGATATGTTATTTAGGGAGTTTTGCAATTGGTGGGCTGCGATGGCTTTCCCTGTCAAGGTGGAGTAAATAATCTCCCCTGTCTGCTTGTGCAACTCAATTTGGTCAAAAGGATGAGTATCCTTTGCCAGCACTTCGAAGTCTATCTTTTTGAAGTCTGATGCTGTTCTTGGTTGCTAAGTGGTAGGTTTCATGAATGTCATCTGCATTTTTCCTTCTTTCACATCATAGGCTAACATAAGCCTTGTCTAATTGGTAGGTGCCATCTTTAGGAATTGTGCATAAGTTTGGGCTTTTAGCCTCTCATTCCTCGCTTTTATGTCCTTGTATCTTTCCCTGATGTCTTGGTGCCTATCAGCTGGCATCCTAAATGAGGACACTTCAACACTCTACTTTCTTTCCAACATCTGAGTTTGTGATGTGGAAGGTTCTAGTGTGCCACCAGAAAGAGTGGAAGGCTTTCTTCCTTATCTTTCTATGCTAGTGGCCCCAACCGTTTCTTCCGTGAATTCCTGTTCAAAGACAATATTTAACCCTTGCCTTTTGACCAGGCTAGTCTCTGCATATGTCTGTGTGGTTGCTTTGCCTAAAGTAGTAGCCTCTTCCCTATTTCTTTTGAGGCTTTTCTCCTCATTTAGAGGAGTTTGCAAGATTGGGGGAGTACTCATGATGGGCTCTGGTATACCTATTTGAGTTAACTCATCTGATAGGTTTGGTTGTTCTGACTCTTCTTGTACTTGTGATTTTTCTTCTATATGTGATTCACTATGTGCCTATGATTCTCCTTGTGCCTGTGATTCTTCTTGGACTTGAGATTCTCCTGGCACCTATAAGAAAGAAACCTCATCAAGCCTTTTCTCTAGATCAATTAGAGCATTTTCAACTGCAGCTTCAGTGCTATCACTATTCACTAAAGTATTCTCCACCCATTCCAATTGATTTGCATATTTTTCTATTTCAGGGATTTGGTGGTGAATGTAGGGAGCCATCTTGTTTTTCTGTCTTCTGTTGCAGATGAAGTCTAGGCGATCATATCTCCACATGAAGCTCTAATTTATTTCAAGTCTCTAAAGGATTTGCTCTACTTCCTTTCCAGCTTCTTGGTTATTACACACAAAGGGGCCTAGTTGATCTTTGATTCTGAGCTGGGCCTTCTTTTCAGCTTTAACAAAATGCACCTCATCTGAATTGATTATCTGCCTGTAGTACTCTAGAGAAAATAACCTCATTGGGAGGTATCTGGGAAGTTTATATGGGGCTAACTCATAGCCATAGATCCTAATTTCAATGTGATTTTGGTACAAGTACCAATCTCCCACTTGGTGTTGTTTCCAAAGCTGCAGAATCCTCCTAATGTCTGAGCTGATTCTTGGAGGAGGACTTCCTAGTAGCATTGTCGCTATACGATGTACAAAAAGATCTATGAAGTCTTTGTATGGATATGGGGAGTCATGCTTATGGATCAGAGGAGTCCAGAAGATCACTGACCTAGGATGATCTTCGGTATCAAGTTTTTGGAGAGTGAAGGGGAACTTGTCAGCTTAGTAATATAGAAAAAGATAGTATAAAACGAAGGAATACTTGAATACTCTTTCATTACTTATTCTAAGAAATTGTTCATGCATCCTATTAGCTATGAGCTTGGCATAATCATACATGACAGCAAGAGGCTGTCCTAGAGTGAAGATGGACATGAAAGCTAGGATGATTTCATCTATATACTCACTGGTGGTGTATCTTAAGACACTATAAAATCATTGCTACAATGGCCTGACCAAATGGGGAAAATATGGTAGCCACATATGGAGGAGGATCCCTTGGGATCTTCTTTTCCTCCCTGATGAAAGTTTGAAACATCTCAACAAGTTTTGCAGTGGTAAGCTTGGGGAAATGGTCTAATAGGTCTCCAATTGAAATAGGGGTTAAATTTTGTCCTGGTTGAAGTTGCAACATTCCATCAACTGATTCAACAGTGATGGTGAAGAGTACAGTTTGGTTTCGGGACATCACTGCTTATTGGCTGGGGATGTACTTTGCATGGCAATTATGGACAATTTATGGAAACATATGTACCTCAAGGAGCTGATACTTGGGAAAATTAGACTCCCAAAGACCAATTTTATCAGCATAGTTTAGGTATTGGTCTCTATATAGGCAATATAGTTTAATAGGGGATTCAAGGGTAGAGGTGTCCTTCATTTGGAAATATTTATCAGCAAGGGGAAGGTGGTCTAAGTCCAGGTATGGAGTGGAAATTGGTCTGATCTCCATAGCAATTGGGGCAGCCATCCTTAGTTTTTTTGGATTTAAGAATGGGGAAGGTAAATTTTCAGTTTTTTAGGGGAAGGTGAGTCAATTTTAGGTGGGTTTCGGTTACCAGAGTTTCCCTTTAATTTCAATTAAGAAAACTTAGTGACTTGTTCAGAAATTCACAGGATTTTCAATGGATTCTGGTTTAAATACCTGGAATTTGAAGAAACTAGGTCTGAACCAGGTGAATGGTAACTGTGAATAGTTGAAAAAGCTTTAAATAGGTTGGAAAGAAAACTAGGAGCTCTCTAGCATCTTCAGTGTGCAATTGTACGTGGGCTAACAACTTGGATGTTCATAGACCCATACATGGAAGTTTTCAGTTGAAAAAAACAATAAAAACAACGATTTGGGGCTTTTTGGGATTTATGCGCGAAAAGTCAATTTGGCAGGTATGGGTGAACAATGACTATTTTTCGCATAGTGGGGTGAACAGTGTTTGTTTTGGCATGTAGCGGGCTGGCAGTAAGTGGTTTGCTTCGCATAGCTTTTGGGTGCTTGGCGGTATTGGGAGGAGGCTGCCTGATTCAATTCCTCGAGCGCCACGTCACCTCGGGGGCCCAATGGAAAACAACCCATTTCGGGCAGGTAATGTTCAGATTTCGGGCCCTTCCGAAATCAACATGGGCCATCAGATGGGAAGGGGAGAGATCGTGTGGTGGTTGGGCGACGGAGTTGCACGGAAGGTAACGGGGGGGGCCAACGGTTGTTTAAGTGTGACAGTTTGGCTTAATGAGATATTAAGGCGGGGATTAAGGTATTGAGCGGGTTTAATTGGGTTTTTAACTAACTTAATCGAGGATTCGATTAGTTAGTGGGTTTGGGGTAGAAAACCTTAGTTTATATAATTAAACTGGGGTGGGATTAATTAATTATTGCGGGAGTTAATATATATACGGGAAAGGGTTTTCATTAGGGATTTAATAAATAAGTTAATAATTTAGTCAAATGAGCAGAAGGGGCACCATACCCTAAGCATATGATTTGCATGTTTATAATGCTTTTCGATAAAACTTAGAATATAGTGTTTATTAGGGGATTTTAGTACTTATTGCCTATAAGTCATTGATCCGAGGCTCTGGTCCCTCCAAAAGTTAGAGAAATGCTTTGAGCCTCTTTGACTTAGGGTTTTTAAGTACCTTGATCTTTATTTTGGGAAATTAGTTAAGTAAAAGGTGAAATGAGTGAGGGAAATTAATTAATTGACTTTGATGTCCATCTGCATGCTTGAGTGCCCATTCACAATTGGAACTTGTATGATGAAAAAGACGATACACATTCTTTTATCTAATCAATCATCAAAATTCTGCAACATTTCTTCTACTTACCCATCTACTCATCCTACAATTTTTACTTCTCTTTATTAGAGTGCATTTGAGCTAGCAAACCCTTATCAAACATTTTTTATTTTTCTTTACAATAGTAAACTAACTAAATCTAACCTTATTACATCGCAGGGCTCAGATTAAACAATTGAGCTCCTTTTATTTACACTACCTATCTACTTATCTACCAAGATTAAGAAGTTTGGTCAGATTTTATCCTCTGTCTATGAACATGAAATTGAAACATGAAATAGACAAGTTTAAACATTTTGACTATCATGGACTATGGCAAAGATTACAAACTACACACAATCATTTATTTTGCACAAAGAGTACAAAGTAGTGGCATTTTGACTTGCACACTTTCATGGTCTTTTCTTTTCTTTGGGTTCACATTTTTCATTTTTTTTTGGACCTTTCCTTATTCTTTTTGTCCTTCGGTTTTTCTTTTAGGACATACCCTTTTTGCATTTTTTTATTTTTTTGAATATGGAAAACATTTACAGAAAGAAAAGGTATGTACATATTACAAGTTTAATCTCAGCCATTCAAAAATTATGACTCCTATTGGTATAGGAACCTAACATCAGGAAAATTCCCAAAGGCCTAGGAATCGCTTGAACAGTAATGGCGGAATACATAGTAAATCTTGATGGTGGAAACAAGAAAATTCCTCAAGGTATTCGTGAAGAAATATGGAGGCATCCAAGATTGTTTAGGCCTAGTAATCCCTTTCCCGGTTTCAAGATGATTACAGTAAATCTTGGTAGTGTATGTTTATTTGTTTTGGCCTAGGAATTCCTTGACTGGTAATGGTGGGATACAAGGTAAAGCTTGGTTGTATAGATGAGAGTTTTGGGACTAGAAATCCCTTGACTGGTAATGGTGGAATATGTGGTAAAGCCTGAGGAAGCCCTGGATGTTTTGATGTGAGTCCACATTCATGCTTGGAATATGGCACAAGGGTGATTGGATGAAAGAAAGACTTGGTCCAACCAAATTTATGGTTAGGTGGTAATTGGAAGTACCTAATTTGGTTGGCTTTTGCATATGTTAATAAGAGCTCTTTTCCTCTTGTATTTCATGATTATTTATGCTTGTTATTATGTAGCTTTGATGGGTGTTCAATCCTTGTTATTATGATGGTTATATGTTGGTTATAAGCATGGTTTCATGAAAAACTATAGTTATGTGTCTTATCATGTTTTGATTAGTTAATGAGTGGTTAATGAATGCATGACCTAATAGATGATAATGCAACTATTGAGAGAAGGCATCAAACCTTCCTAACAATTCTCAGATAAGTATGAGACCCTTATGTTCAGATATGTAAATATGACCTATAGATTACATGTTTGTGATGTGTTTCATGAAAAGAATTTCATGGTTAGGATGGGTCAGGTTAATTCTTGATCAAGTTTTAAATAAAAGGATTTTTTTTGTGTCATTTCTGATTTCTGAGAGTTTCATCAAGTTCTGGGTAGAAGTATGATTCCTAGCCATGAAAAATTGGCTCAAATATCAATGTCCTTGGCACAAAATTGAGTAATTTACTCTACAGTAATTGGACAACAAGCTTATGGTAGTGACTGGAGGGTTATGGTCATTGGATTTCCTTCTGATGGGAGTGACTAGGAGTCAAGATCATTAAAATTCCAAGTTAACTCAGGGGTTGGGCACCTAGAGTGGTCCATTAGCTTCTAGGGGTCTTGTCATTCTTTAGGGTGGTCAATAAAGTTTTGGTTGGAAGACTCTCCTTCCTTAATTGTACCTAGGATGTTGACTCATATCATAGTAACACTTTGTCACATATTTATCCTGGTGGACCGATGAACTTGGGTATGTTTGGGAGGAGGTTATTACATTCTTGGAGAAAATATCATCATTAGAAGAGAAACAAGAATAGGTCACAAAGACGTTGGGTTAGGACTTTGAAAATATCAATAGAAAGGGAAAACAAAATGTTGTGGAAAATTTAGTCTCAAGGAAAGGTGAAGACATAAATGGTTTACTACGTGATATTTCCACTTCACAATTTGATTGGGTGGAAGAAGAAAGGATATAATGGCAGTGAGATGAGAAGACTTTGCAAGATCATTCAACAACTACTGAATGACCCTGATCACCCAGTAAAAAAATTTACATTTAATGACCCAGTAATCTCTTGCCTGATTTTGGTGGGATTGCGGTAAATCCCGCAAATCTGTTGCCCGGTTTTGGTAAGATTGCAATTTTTTTCCAGCCCAATCTATGGTTAGGTGGTATGTGGAAGTGCCTCACTTGGTTTGATTTTTCATATGTTAATAATAACTCTTTTCCTCTTGTATTTCATTAGTATTTATGCCTGTTATTATGTGGCTTTGATGGTTGTTCTATCCTTGTTACTATTATGGTTATATGCTAATTATATACATGGTTTTATGATAGACTTTAGTTATGAATCTCGTCATATTTTGATTAGTAAATGAATAGTTAATGAATAAATGGCCTAATAGATGATAATGCATCTATTTAGAGAAGGCATGAGACCTTCGTGATGATTCTCAGATAAGTATGAGACCCCTATGTTCAATAATGTAATTACGACATGTAGATTACATATTCATGATGTGTTTGAAGGAATGTTTGTCATGGTTAAGATGGGTCAAGTATTGATAAATTTTTGAATAAAAGGATTTGTTTTTGTGTTATTTATCATTTATGGGAGTTCATCAAGTTATGGGTAGAGGTATGGATCCTAGCCCTAAAAAAATGCCTTAGATCTCAGGGTCGCTAGCACATGAATGAGTAACTTAGTATACAATCGTTGGGAAGAAAGCTTATGCAAGAGACTGGAGGGTTACAGTCACTAGATTGCCTTACGATGGTAGCAACTAGGAGTCCAGATCATTAAAAGGTAATGTTAACTCACAGATTTGGAACCTAGAGTGGTTGGTTAGCTCCTGGGGTCCTATAGTTCCTCAGGGTGGTTAGTAAAGTGTTGGTTGGATGATTCCACTTCTTTAACTTTACATGGGAGGTTGAGTCATATCATAGTAACACTTCTTCACATATTTAACACAAAGGACCGGTGAACTTTGGTAAATGTGGGAGGACGATGTTACAAAGTGGTATCAAAGCATGGTTCAATACTTGTACTAGATGGGCGGAACTTGTTTTTCATGCATGCATGTTAGTTGTCTGTGTTTTTTGGTTATGCATCGTGGTCGTCATTATGTAGTTTATGATTTTTTTGGTACGTTATGATGTGATATGTTGGATGAGATTTAGTAGGAGATGCAGATTATTAGAGTGAGGTTGTAGCACTAGAACTCGGGGTAAGAGCATATCGTCATATAGGTTTTTATGGTGGGCATGCATGTACGTTGGTTAATGGTTGATTATAAGCATTATGGTTATGTATATGCTTGTCATTCTATTTTTGTTTTGGTTATAGGCATGATAGATGTTAGTTTATTAATGCGATCATATGTACATGCATCAATTAGTCATGAATGGTAGTAACTTGTTGTTATATGCATGGCAGTTGTACATATTATGATCATGATCATTGCCACTAAGCTATTGATGTTATTATGTATCATGTTAATTTGGATTTTTCTATGAAGATGGTTATGGTTATGATATTCAGGTATGAATCAATATATTTGTGATATTATGTCGTACTAATCTGGTCTGACTTGCGTAGATATGATAGCCTACCCTGAGATATATTGAGGTATCAGTTTGATTATGTTGTCTATTTAGTTTATCTAACATGTTATGTTTACATTTTGTGTGAATGTTTGATTAATTGCAAGATATGAGTATGTTCTTATAAAATTGTATGACAGAATGATATTGTTTTAAGATGGTTGTGCTAATACAATATATTTTGAGAAAATTGATATGTACTTGAGTAAGTGGGTGCTAGTTGTTGTAGTATGACTAATGGTTTGTATTCTTGGTAAAGGTTGATTTCAAATTAATATACATGATGTCTTGATCTTTGGAACATGTGGCTAACATGTGTGAACAGTTGTAGGGAAACATGTTTGGTATTAGCGTGACAAGGTAAGATTTGGTCTGTTTATATAACTAATAGTTGGATGATTTATTATCACATAGTAAGACTCAATTGTAGCAAGGTAAGTGGTAAAGAAAGGAATGAGGTGAGAATCAATTTGGCTATGTTTGGCAACCACAATTCCAGATGAACGAGTGCTTTGCATAAGTACAAGAAGTATTCTTAACCTTAATTTTGTCTGAGATTATGTGGATATGTGCTATATTCATGAGAATGTATTTCACAGGTATATCAACTTGTTTAGTTATGCATGGATCCATCAAGGAATTGGAGTTCCGTGAGAGATGATATATATATGTGTTCAGTTACAGGGCAACATTCTTAGCACAACAAGATAAGATAACTAGTATTGTTATATTTATTTATAGACTAACAATTATGTGTCTATGGAAGTATGATGCAGGGATTGCATGGAAAAAAAGGATTGCCATGAATTTTTGAACAGGTCTTGGGTTGAGCTTTCCCTGAGAAGCATTGGGAACCCATCGGGATTGAGTCGTGGTGTATGTTGCTATTTTTGTGCTTTCTTTGTTTTGTGATTTGTTTGTGCTTGATTTGCGGTTTTAATTATGTCTGGTGCATGGCCATGCCACTTTGTTTGTGGTGTCATATTGCTATTGGTTTTTCATGGTTTTCTTCTTGGTTTCTTTTGGTTCTTGCCTTTTATGTTTTGAGAGTATTGGGAATTGGTTGGGAAGGAGGAAGCCAATGGAGCTCGGGGATATCTATTTGGTACCCAATAGGTAATGTAAGACCCATATGAATCTCAGTGCATGTATAAGGGAAACTGAAGGCAAGAATATGAGAGTCAATTGGATTGGTTGGATCTATTGAGGTAAATAGATGGTGTTAGGAAAATCATGAGAAAGGCAATAGGAAAGGTAAGGTAAATGTAATTTAGGTGTCAGATGCCTTCTCTATGTTGGGAACCATTGTTCTCAATGTTGTGCATGAGATGCACAAATAAAGGGATTTCTCTTAACCTTGACCTTATGATAACTAGTAATTGTGTTGTGATTATGATTATGTTGATGCCTATATTTGTATACATGTATGTATATATTTAGCTATCTAATAGGGTCGTCAAGGATCACGATTGTTTTGTGCTAATGGTTATATGCATGTATGTTTGTATGTATGTCGTTGTGTGACAAGGTCGCAAAGGACTATACTTGTGGATGAATGATTGCTTAGGTAGATGAATGGCATGAAGAGGTCCCTGGTCTTATGAGGAAATGAGTGGGAAGAGTAGCCATGATAGATCTATGAGGTGAGTATCATGTGTATATGAATTGATATTGTGTGATTATACCATATCTATTTTTATGCTATGGCAGGTAATGCCGAGGGATACATCCGTGGAATGAAAGCAGTGTGATCTACGATATCGTGGGATAAGCATGGATAATACACTAGAAATAAGGTTTCTTGGTAAGGATAGTGTGATGTTAGGATGTATAGTATTGGTGTTGTGTGCATGTAGCATATGCAATATTGTGTACATATGGTGTTGTGTGCATGTTGTATATATAGTTTTATGTGCATGTTGCATATGCGATGTTGGGTACAGATGGTGCTATGCAAATGTTGTATATGCAGTGTTATGTACAAATGGTGTTGTTTACACATTGTGCATATGATGTTGTGTACATATGGTGTTGTTACATGTTGTATATATAGTTTTGTGTACATGTGGTGCTATGTACATGATGTACATGTGGTATTCTGCGCATGTCATACATGTTGTGTTGTGCACATGTGGTGCTATGTATGTGCATTGTGTAGTTATGGTACCATAACATGTGTTTATCTTGTCTTGTACTATGTGCACATATATGTATTGTTTTGTACACTAGGCATAGGTGTATGCATTTTGTTGTGGTGTACACCGGGTGTAGGCACTACAAGAAAAAAATACATTGGTGAGGGGCGAAAAATGTCACCATAAGCTCATTGGTGACAATCAAAAGAGCATTCGTCACCAAAAATTGAAGGTCACCAAAGGTGGTGTCACCAAAAGTGTAGGTGTTGTAGTGACATACAAAGTCCATCACCAATAATGATTTATAATGATGGATAGTGACCATCACCATTTCATATGAGAAATGGTGATGGACCATAGCCTCTGTCACCAAAAAATGAATGTCACCAAAGGTGGCATCGCCAAAAGTATAGGTGTTGTAGTGACGTTCAAATTTCTTCACCAATAATTATTTATAATGATGGATAGTGACTGTCACCATTACATATGAGCAATGGTGATGGACGATAGCCTCGGCCACCAAAAACTGAATGTCACCAAAGGTGGCATAGCCAAAAGTATAGGCGTTATGGTGGCATTCAAGGTCCGTCACAAATATTGATTATAATGACGGATAGTGACAGTCACCTTTTCATATGAACAACAATGATTTATTGTGATGGATCTTTAATGGCCGTCATTATTGGTGCATATATATGGTGATGTTCGTTGAACATCACTGAAAGTCACATTTCTAGAAGTATGGGTTTTGTGGTGACATTCAAGGTCCATCACGAATAATGACTATAATGATGGACAACGACCGTCACCATTTCATATCAACAACAATGATTTATGGTTACAGACCTTTGAGGGTTGTCACTATTAATGCGTATATATGATGGCATTCGTTGATTGTCACCATTTCATATTTTTGGTGAGGGTCGAAAAATGTCACCAAAGCTCATTGGTGATGGTCAAAAAAGCCTATGTCACCAAAAATTTATCATCTCCATTCCATATGGATGTTAGTGCATGATGGAATCGAACCACCAACCTCCTGCTTGTGAAGTAGATGCTCTTCCATTGAGATAGCACCCTTTAAAGAATTATACTTTTAAAAAGTAGACCTTGAAACTTCATAAATTTTAAATTCTATAACTTTCAATAAATTAAAGTCCTGACAATATTTTACTAAACAAGCAAAACAACATTGAAGTTGCAGGTGCCTACCTAATGGTTACTAAAATTATGAAAAGTGGGTGGAGAGAAAAAGAGTTTTGTGTAAGAGAATCAATATGTTCAGTTGAATACTCAATTAGAAGTGAAATTCTGAAGACATTTATAACCTATAAATGACCTATAACTAGCAAATGCACCAAATATTGCAAAGGAAATGTCATAAGTGGATAGAATATGCAAGAAGAGGAGGCAGGGACTTGGAACCCTTGTACATCTTGGCATGCCTTAGCACTTGGCACATCTTATCATGTTTGACATGTCTCCGTACTATCTGGCACATGTTAGCATACCCTAACATTCCCTAACACACCTTGGCAGTCATGACCTCACAACTAGCATTACATTTTTCCATGACATGGGAGCCTTACATTCACCAGAACACCTTGGCACTCCCTAGTTGTCATGCCCTCTGTTATCCTCCATAATGTCCTAGGCTGATGAGGAGATCGATGGAGGTAACCACATACCAAGCTTTTAGTTTGGTAGCTAGCCCTACCAAACTAGAGAGGGCTCTCTCTATGAAATCACAGCTAAGAGATGATTGGAATGTAAATGATTTTAGGCTAGATATCTAGGCTCAAGTGGGTTTTTAGAAAATTTAGGGACTTGGAACCCTATCTAGTAGTGTCTTATCTGGTAGGGACTTTGTCAAGGAGGCAAGGACTTGGAGCTCTATCTAGGATAAAGCACCTAACATGGATGACAGAAGCTCCCTAGAATGGAGTACCTCCTACCTAAAAGAGTGTCCCCTACTCAAAATATAGAACTCTTCTCTATTTTGCACTTTTCTTAAAGATAAATCTATCCATAAAATAGTACTAAGAAGAACACCTAAATTAAGAAAAGTGAGCATCTAAGTCAAATTATAAAATTATATTAAATATAGCTCTATATAAGTTTGGGAAACACTAGAAAAGCATGGTTGCATACAAAAACCATAAGATTCCTAAAATCGATGTGATTATTTCATCATTTCTATACCCTCACAAAAAAACTGGAATCTATAGCATGTACCCTAAGGTTGTATGCATCTTCTGAAGGTGTAGATTGAAAGGATCTGCTGAGATGAAGTACTATTGAAGGAGAAACACCTTCAAAACAACAGATAAATTCTATTGTGATTTCAACCCATTTGCACACAGACCAAGGATGCTATTCGGTACACTTCTCTGCTGAATGGAAACTGCAATGTATTGTAGTGCTGCTGAAGAAAAAACACCTTTAGTGCAACATGAATAAAACTCTAACAGATATTGTCACTGTGGCCTCGGTTGTAGATGATCTCATCAATATAGGTAATAACTTCAATAATTGAAAAAACGAAAGGTGAGATGCATAGATAATTTGAAATGACAGATTTGGGCATATTTTACTATTGTATAGGAGTGTTAGTATAGAAAATGCAAGGTAGCATGTTGTGTCTTTATGTCACAGGTCGAGGATGTAAAGAAATACATAAAATATTAAATAGAATGGTATAAGTCGATCGTAGGTTCTTTTGAAATGTGAATGGAATTCTCCTTGTGTGGGTTTTAATCTAGTGGGTATAACTTTAAATAAGAAACTAATAGTTGTGGGGTTGGAATTGTCTCATAATTCATGAAAAGTCCCAAATTTTTTCACTTGAAATGAGTCTGGTATATTATTTCTTGTCTTATTGTATGTATGTGCTTTGAAAATATAACCACATCAAAAGACTCAATAACATCTATGGTAAAGTTTATAGATGTGAAGAACTTCTGAGAAAACCCATCGCTTAATGAAAATTGAGGGAGGAATATGTCAAAGGATTCAATCTTGCATTCAGTCATAGAAAGCAAGTTGGGTTATCTTGCATCTTGCCAAAAAACCAACTCCAACCATAATTTGAAAGGTAGGTTAACTATGAAACCTCTTTCCCACTTTGTAGTATTGTTGCCTCTTGAATTCCAACATGTATTTGGCTACTCAGATCCACAAAACTCGTCCCAGGTAAACTTTTCATGAGACAATTGTGATGTGAAAGCTTGACACACACTCTAGTCTCCCTCTAAAAGAGGGTAAGTCAAAATATTATGAAAATCTTAACTGTAATGTGATCATACACTATTGAGGTATTGCATGAAATAAATAATATAATATCAATTCACTAATGAAGAACTCAAAATAAACGAATTTCTTATTGCTACAATAGTGCCACTCTTGGGATTCTCGGATAAAGCACATAACCTGCATGGAAAAAGCTTCCCAGAATAGAGTACCTCCTACCTACAAATGTGTCACCTACTCAAAATGTATAACCCTTCTCTACTATGCACGTTTCTTAAAGATAAATCTGTGCATAAAACAGAACTAAGAAAAATGCCAAAATTAAGAAAAGTGAGCATCTAAGTCAAACTATAAAAGCATCCTAAATATGGCTCTATCTAAGTTTGGGAAACACTAAACAAGCATGCTTGCATACAACAAGCATAAGATGCCTAAAATCGATGCACTTCTTTCATCACAGCTACACCCTCATAAGAAAACTATAATCTACAACATGTATCCCAAGGCTGCATGCATCTACTGAAGGTGCAAAATGAAAGGATCTACTGAGATGAAGTATTATTGAAGGAGAAACACCTTCAAAGCAACAGATAGAGTCTAATGTGAATACAACCCATCTTCACACAAGCCAAGGTTGTTGTTGCGTACACTTCTCCCCTAAATGGAAACTGCAATGTATTGTTTCTCTAATGAAGGAGAAACACCTTCAGAGAAACACGGATAAAACTATAACATATATTGTCACTATGGTATCGGTTGTAGAAGATCTAATCAATATAGGTAAAAGATTCGCTAATTGAAAAATCAAAATGTGAGCTACATAAATCATTTGAAATGATAGATTTGGGAATACTTTATTATTTTTTTAGGAGTGTTAGTCTAGAAAATCCAAGGTATCCTATTGCATCTTTATGTCACAAACCAAGGATGCGAATAAATATAGAAAAGTTTAAATAGCACGTTACAAGTCGATTGCAGGTTATTTCGAAACAACAATGGATTTCTCCTTGTGCATCTAGTGGGTATAGAT
The DNA here is from genome assembly GCA_000404065.3 of Pinus taeda. Taxonomy (NCBI): domain Eukaryota; kingdom Viridiplantae; phylum Streptophyta; class Pinopsida; order Pinales; family Pinaceae; genus Pinus; species Pinus taeda. The sequence goes on from APFE030179590.1 coordinate 61,638, forward strand.
TTAAATAAGAAATTTATAGTTATGGGATTGGAATTATCTCATGATTCATGGCAAGTACCAAAGTTGTTCACTAGAAAGAAGTAGAGCAAGTTGTCAGGTTTATGAATGGAAACAACCTATTTGCATGGAGATAACTTCAAATTAGTCAAGCATATTATTTCTCGTCTTCTTGTACGTGTGTGCATTGAAAAGATAACCACCTCCAAAGACTCAATAAAAACTCTGGTAAAGTTTATAGGTGTGAATCACTTGTGAGAAAACGCATCACTTAATGAAATTGAGTGAGGAATATGTCGAAGGATTCAATATTGCACTCAGTGTTAAAAAGGAAGTTGGGGTATCCAATATCTTGCCAGCAAACTGAGTCGAACCATAATGTGAAAGCCAGGTTAACTGTGAAACCTCATTCTCACTTTGTAGTATTGCTACCTCTTTAATTCCAATAGGCATCTTGCTACTTAGATCCACAAACATTTTCCCAAGTAAACTCTGCACGATACAATTGTGACATGCAAGCTTGACACACACTCTAGTTTCCCTCTAAAAGAGGGTAAGTCAAAATATTATGACAAGCTTAACTGTAATTTGATCATACATTGTTGAGGTATTGTATGGAATAAACAATATACTAACAATGCACTAATGAATAACTCAAAATAAATGAATTTCTTGTTGCTACAATAGTGTCACTCTTGGGATTCTCCAAGGAGCCACTAACTTATACACATTTGGAATCTTTACTTCGTCTGTAGAAATATTAAGCAATGGTAATGATCACTCTTTGCCCTCCCATGGAAGGTCTATACAGAGACAACAAGAAATTGATTTAAAAGTGAGGTATACGCCTGACAAATAGGAGTCTGACTCTTCAACTCTAATTTAGTGGCAAGGAAATATTCAACTGTAAATGCATGCTCTTCTACAATGTAAATTTCTAGATAAATGGCTAGCCTAAATCTGTCCATTGTCAACATATCCCAAAAAACCATCTATGTCTCGACTTTGGTTGTGTGTGAGAGAGGGGAGATCACATAAATAATCCATTATCAAAAGGAAAAGTTAAAGCACAACATTCTATGGAGAATTTTTTTAAAATTTTATTACATACCTTAGAAAGTTTAAAAGGACATAACTGAAGCTTCCCTCTCCTTCCACACTTCATTAAATATGCCCCTTTTCCAATGCAAATGTGGCTTGCAGAATCAAAATCAGCAAACAGAATATGAAAAGTAAGTTTAATGAATTAAAGTAGCTTTGTTATACCTCAAGCAAATGGACTATGAGAAATTGGATTCATTCTCTACCAAAGATGATATAGCAAGATCTAATCACATTTTTAACTGAAACAAAGGTAAATTGGATTCATGCTCCGCAATAGATGATATAATGAGATCTAATGACATTTTAAACTCAAACAAAGGTAAGTTGAGTAATCTCAAGCTCCAAAATGATGGCATCCAACTTTTGAGTAGCAGTTACAATATATATCTAGCTAGAGGCTATAACATAAAGATACTTGTTATATGTGAAGATAAAAAAAATTAAAGGAATGTGAAATTTTGACCATCATCTATAAGTTCCTTTCAAGGACTAGATCAAACCATAACATTGTTATCACGATAATCAACTCACCCATGCTAGTATGCTTCTAGTAGTTTCATGATAAAACTCAAACTCAATAAACTTCCAACAACATAAATTAACCAACGATATGTCTAATGGTTGGTTACCTAAGGATTATATCATACTAAATTACCTTTTGCATCTAACATTGAAAATGAATGTGAAAGAAATGAACACAAATCGGTGATTATGATGGATGCATGTGATGAAATAAAATAAAAAAATACCTTTCTTCTTGCTACTGCTGAGCCGTCTAGGGGATTCTTGGATGAAGTTGATCCTAGTCTGCTTTCTGAAATCAAGAGACACTTTCTAGCTACTATGATTTGAAAGACAACAACCCTAATGCTTATGAAAATGAATATGGAAAGCAATAAGCATCAATGAACTTGTTCTTGAAGAAGGTGTCTCAAACTCTAATATGGATAGTATTTTAAATTTATACAGCTAGCAAAGGATTTTCCCAGTTGGGTTCCCTAGAAATTTTTGTTTTTTTTGCTATAGTGTGATTGTGTTTTATTTCTGTTCTATTCCACTACAAATTGGTATAGATATCTTTTGTCTTGGTGCAACAATTAGTTTCATATTTATTCATTCAAGCAGTAGAAAAATTTCAAGGAAATTCTAGAGAAGGGACAATTAATCTATATTTTCACTTATATCTTTTGCAAGTAAAATTCACAACTAAATTTTCTTCAGAAGCATTTAGCTTACTAGCAATTGGTATCACAAAATTTTTCAACATTGCAAGGCATAAATCATACTATTCAATAAGGTTGAGACTTGAGATATAAAAACTTCCCAAGTTATGCAAGAAAGAAAATTGCTGATTTTTAGTTCTAAATCTATCCAACTAGAACAAAATTATGCCATTTTCAACGCCCTCTAGTCAAATCTATTCCTAGCCTCATTCAACTCAATTAAGAATATATCAATCTCGTTGAGATTTCTTCTTTAGTTCATGCTTCTAAGTTATATATTCATGCAACCTAATATATCACTTACGTTAATTGATTATTCATTCAAAATTATTTAGTCCGTCCAGCACATCTACCTAATTTTCTGATCAGTTTCTAGGCAGAATTTATCAGACATTTGCAGCAGAAAATAGAAGAGTGTTTTAGTACCTAGTGTTATAAAAATGTAATCTAGAAAAAGTATTTTTGGGTTGTTTCCCTAAAAATATTTACAAAATTTTCAATCTCAAAGCCATTTCAGGGAGAATTTTAGTCAGGGAGAAATTTAGTATTATTTTTGGAAAATTTGAATGCAACTAAAATAAATTCTTCCCATTTGCTCAAAAGATTCTAGCACCAAATATGAGTGAATTCACAGAACTTAAGATTTAGAAATAATTAAATTTCACTTCGCTTTTCCAGGACCATATATGAGAGAAATCACAATACCTGACATTTGGATTCTGGAAACACTTAAATTTCACCTCATTTACTAGGATTCGAAATTCCCTGAGATGCAAACATGTAGCATTAAGGATCTACTTTGCTTGTTTAAGGACAATGTTCGTTTTATAAATATTGATACAAGAATCCTTTTAGACATTCCTGACACAGTTCTTTGGTCACAAGTAATGAAGTGGAACTCCAGCAATACATAACAGACAAGGTAGAATGTAAGAGAGCATCTACTTTTCAACATATACTCTGAAAACAATTAACATCTATATGGTCATATAAAGTTGTCACCACACCAAAAAAAGGAATTAAAAACCAAAATAAAAATAGGAACATGCTTGGATTGTTATGGTTACTCTAACAAAATATTAAACAGTATCAATATGTTAATATGACAAATAGTGTAGTTGATTATGATCTATTGAGCCCAAGGGGTTAGCCCAACTGAATGTCATTAATGTTACTGGGTATTTGGCTATTTTTGCGCTAGTAGGTGCCCTGTTCGAAATCCCTTGGGTGAGGTTCACTAGTCAATGCTAATGGGTTTACCAAAGATGCCATCCATGAATGTGGGGAAACATCCATTGGGATTCCCCAGAGAGTTTTTCTTGGAAAGATTAAAAATAGGCTTTCCTAAAGAGAAATTTTGAGATGCATACAGTGTACACCCAGTAAAATCAACTCTATAGAGACAAACCATAAAAGAAGGAAAAATACAAATTCTTTTACCTATGTTCCCTTATGAGTGTGCACTTCATGTGAGATTTTACCATGAATATCACCTTCTCCTTTGCACCTTCAACTTTGCGGACTCCATTTTCGTGAGGTTTACTAAATGAACTACCATTGTTTAGCTGATGTAAACTGTTACTTATTTTAGATAATCTTTTACCCAATATCTCGTTAGAAACAGTAGGTGCTGGTAGCCTATTATTTCCAACATCCCTACATGAGATCTCCTCTGTTATCCTTTCTAGATTTTCTAAATAGTTAATAGTTGCAGGAATGTGTCTATCTTGACTATATCTAGTTCTTGATCATACATGAGTATTTAAGATGCTTTGACTCACAACAATTGACCTTGCATTACCCATAAATTCCTATAAATCATTTTTTATGACTAGAAGATGATCCCTGCCAATGTCTTCCATCTTTATGAGAATTAGCCGGACCTATATTATCTTCTTTTGATGCTAGAGTATGTTTCATCATTGCCCACACATGATCAACATCATATTTAACTATATAATTTTCCATATCTAAAACAAGGGCTAAATTACTTCTCCGAGTTGTTTCATGAAAGGGAAGTGACCTACTGTTGGGTGTGGGTTGTAAAATTGCATGAGTTCCATCTCTTGCCCCAAATCTGTGAAGGGAAGAGCTAGGTGGAAACTACTAAAAGCCTCTTCCTGGTGTAGACCAATTGTCATGTAAAGCTTGTACACGCTCCTGAAGTATGTGCTAACCTGAGAGAGTTTTTGTCTATACAATGGATGCTTGGGATGTAGACCCAGATACTTCAGTTTTCCTAAGTGAAGCCCTTACTGCATCTGGCAATCTAGAAGATGGACTTTGAGTGCATTGTCACAAAATCCTTGTATGAATTGTTCTTACATGAGTTGGCCTTGTCTCTACGAAAGGCACAAAAGAAGAAGACGATGGTAATAAATTGAGCTCTGAATTTATTCTTTCTACAACCATCCCAACTGGAGCATCTTCCACAAATCCTATGATTCTTAAGCTTCATCCCCATTGTCAAAATCAAGCATAAAATCCTCAACATGCTAATCATGTGTGTTGGACTGTCCAGGCATAGATGTTTGATAGCCTCGGCAATACCAATCTCATTCAGGGATAGCTCTTCCAAGGCCAACACAATATGTATGGTATGTTGAATCATAGCGATCACAAAATAATAAAAGATCACCATCACCAGCCTCATTGCAATCTAAGCAAACTATATTTACATAGGGATCAATAAATCCCATCACTTCTTCTTCTGAAGGTTGATATACATGCCAAACATAACCAAATCATATAAGAAAATCGTCCTTCAAATGCAGAACCAACTACTTAAAATTCAAACCTACGTATGAAAATAAATAATCATGCTTCACGGGAAAGATAGTAAGATAAAGGCAAGGAAATATATTTAAGAAATCCAACAAGGTGTTTGCAGCTGGCAACTAATATCACCAAATTGTAAATCACCAACAAACACAAGGATTGATAAAATAAAAGGATGAAATAAAATGAACTAGACCCAGGGGAAATCAAATGTATATGTATTTAAACATGAACCTATAAATTCAAAGAACCCTGATAAATAAAGATTACTGCTACAAATAGAACATAAATTACTCCAAATAGTTATTATGAAAATAACTAAATTCTAGCATTCAAACAAGGGCATAAACATGTTGTCAACCTGTTATAATTGCACCAAATGGTGCCACATGAAAAATAAGTGTAACTTCAACATATATTTTCAAACAAAGGTTATCTGCTGGACATTGGAATGAGTGATCCAGGAGCATCCTCAGTCCATTAGTGTTCTTGCGTCACCAAAAACATGTTTAAATTCCAGCATCCTATTCATGTTTATTCATTAATTTGTGCATGTGAGACTTACATGAGCCCACAGGAGATCACTCTGAGTTTCACTGACTCCCACTTTAAACATGACATTTCTAAAAATAAATGGCAGGAAAGGCAAGATATAGTGTACTTAGTTTATTCACCCATTACACTGGAACCACAATAAAAACAAGAGGAGTTGAGATGATAGATTGCTGCTACTGGAGAAATAGGAAAAAAACAAAGAGATATTGAATTAATAGAAATACAACAGGGTGCGATGACATGGAATTAGGGATCTTTCTGTTTCTAGAAACATTTTGTTGAATGATGAAACAAAAATCAACTCCAGCAATAATTAAGACAGTAATTGCAAAGGAGGAGATCACTGAGAAATAAATTTTAAGATAGACCAGAAATCACTAGGTTAAAGTGGAAGAATTCCTTGAGGAAAAAAAACTGAGAGAAGCAATGGATTCCCTCGAGAAGAAGGCAATGACTTCGACAAAAACAATTGAGCACAATAATTGAGAAAGAAGATCCTTGAAGAAGTTGAGGCATATCATTAGGCAATAGAGGAAGATCACTCCACTGAAAACCAAGGAGATTGTTAAGGAATAATCACTGAGCAACAAGAAGGGTAAATTCCTGGAAAGAGAATTAGCATGGAATCTGTGCCTAAACAAGAAACTGTGTAACCCATTTTTGTGTGAGAAATAGAGTATTTCCTTTTATTCATCCTTTCTTAATCCCGTGCATGAGGATCAATTTCTGTTGCATAGTGAATGTAATTGAGTAGCATCATTGTTATTTCACCGATTTACTTGATATTTATAATACAAGTTCAATGATAAAATCCTCATGTGGAATTGTTTGGCTTCTGTTTAGTGATGTGCATTGATTTTGATTGACACCATCCACTGACATGGGCAGTAAATTTTATTTCACCTACAACAGATTAGTATGCATTTGTGTAGGTTTTGCATTTTCCAGCACCCACCAATTAATATTAGAGCAGGAGTAACCTACAGTGAGGAAAATCCAACAAAGGAGGGAGAAACAAATTTAGGATTTTCTTGTTTGTGAGGCAAAACCCAGTAGCACTAGGGTTTGTAGGGTTTCTCTGATTTTGAGAATGTGAGGGTTTAAGTTTATTATATGTCTGCTTCTTTTCATTGATTTGTGTTCCTCCATGTTGGTTGAATAGAATCCCCTTGCTTTAAATTATCAAAATGGTCCCCTGCTCACCAGTAGTCCTATTGTGGATGTTCATTTGATTTGGTATGGTAGATTCAACCCTACTCAGCATTCCACTGTGGCATATTTTGTTTAGTCCTTAGAAGTCAGCAAGACCCTAGAGCCCTCTTTGTGCAGTTGGTAAAAAAACACTCAAAGATACCATGGTCAGTACAAAAAGGCCATCTCCATGGCAAATACAAGGCTAGGAAAGCAGAAATTGGATTTTGGTTATTCGCTCGGTATATCTCTGAAGCAGAGCAAAATTATAGCTATGGTGGAAGGGGAAATTGCTTCCAAATCTCTGTTGGAGAATGGAAATGATGTGTATTTGGTACTCATGTCTGATGATGTTACTATAGAGGGCTTTTGTATTCTCGACAAATGAAATTGAGCACAATCATTGGGTAAGAAGATCCTTCAATTAGTTGAGGTATATCACTGGGCAATTGAAGAAGATCACTGCATTGATAATGAAGGAGATTGTTAAGGAATAATCATTGAGAAGCAAGAAGGGTAAACTTCAGGAAAGAGAACTAGCATGGAATCTTTGCCTAAACAAGAAACTGTGCAACTAATTGTTCTGTGAGAAACAAAGTATTTCTTTTTATTTATCCTTTCTTAATCCCATGCATGAGGATCAATTTCTGCTACAAAGTGAATGTAATTGAGTAGCATCACTATTATTTCACTAATTTACTTGAATGTTATAATACAATTTTAATGATAAAATCGTCATGTGGAATTGTTTGGCCTCTGTTTAGCGAAATACATTAATTGTGATTGACACCATCCACTGAGATGGGTAGTAAATTTTATTTCTTATCTACCTACTGCAGATTGGTGTGCATTTGCATAGGTTTTGGGTTTTCCATCACCCATCAATTAGTATTAAATCAGGAAGAACCTGTAGTGAGGCAAATCCAACAAAGCATATTTTTTTCTCCCACCTTTGTTATAAATCCAACAAAGGAGATTCAGGGGAGAGAAGAAGCTCTAGGATGAGAACTGGTAATATGATGTCCATAAGCTAGTTGCGAAAAGAGAAAAAACATGGTATGTGGAGGAGTGGACGTGAATTGGAGAAGCATATATCAAAGAAATGCAAACAATATAGAGATGTTGAGAATAATTACTACAACACTGAAGCCATAAAAACAGCTCAGCTAAGAAAAATTATAGCCAAAGTAAATGATGGAAGTGAACATGAAGGGAAGCAAGGAACCCTGAGAGGAACCCTGAGAGAAGAACTAGAGGAATCTCTTTTAAAATAAAAATGTGATAGAAAATTTCAAGATGCTAACTCCGTTGTCTATCTAGTCAATGATCAGCTATTTATATAGATAGTCCAGAAAGGCCCATCAATATATATATATATATATAGATATATATATATATATATATATACATACCATTGCAAGAAAGCTTAAAGACTAGAAATTAGAAGCTAGACATAAGAACATCAATTGGAGCCCTATGAAGTTGGTGGGCTAATCTAAAAAACTTCATCATAAAATTTCTTCCACATTATAGATCAGCGCCATGGAAGGCGGAATAAAACAAAACTAACCTAAGACATATGAGGATCATTATTTGAAGGAACAATTATCTACTAAGATTGTGGGATAATTAGTTATGGATCTAGTGATCAGTAGCAAATATATGTTCTAACCAATTTTATAGCTCTTTCACTTTCTTTCTCTTGTCCATTAGTTTGTGCACAACAACACCAAGGCACTTCTTCAGATTATTCACCAAGTATTAAGTTTGTTTTTTTGTATCGTCAAAAGAGCTATTATGTCTTGTTCGAAGCATAGACTTGACAAACAATAGTGTGAAGACAAGAAGCGCATCATATTGTTTTGTCTGTACCTATCATCTAGGAATAACTATAGGTCTGGGAAGAAGATTTATGAAAAAAAGGCACTGAAATTACTCACTATCCTTTGCAAAAATTAATCTTCAATTTAGCAACTCCTTAGCTCCAATATAGTAAAGGTCATAAATTATACTCATGAAGAGATTATATTTTAGCGATTCTTATGGACAATAAGACAATACACTTGCATAACCTTATGTGTGGTCTATTGCCAAACAAAGATCTTAGTAACAATGGATCCTGTGATCAAGTGAAACAGTGCTAATGTCAATGATGAAGCGAGTAATCGAGTAAAATATGAACTGTGATTTATCTTCAGTTATATGGTTGTGATCTTACTTTCAAGTAAAATATGAACTATGATTGATCTTTGGTTATATGGTTGTGATCTTACTTCCCTCTTTTGCAACTAATTGTTGAACAATTCCAAATAAATATTCCTAAATGTACATATGAATTGTATTGAATTATTACTAATTTTTTATGGTTTATTTCATGGATGAATTAATTTTTAGGTTGCCTCTTTAGCTGCTTGTGTTAGCTGCATTTGTGATTTATGGATTTGTGAATAATGGAATGTTTGTGTGCATTTAGGTTGCATACATCTATAGTTTCATGCCCGACAATAGTAAATAGTTAATATAAAAAACAATTCAGTTTAGTTACTTCATAAATTTGTGTGAATTTGCGTTCAGTTTTTGTGTGAAGTTAGGTGGTAAACTGAAGTACCACATCCTCAAAGTGCACAGAAGTTACATGCATGGACCAATACCATGTAGCTATGTTTGACATGCACGCCCTAAAAATTTGACTCCTATAAAATAGGAGAAATACTTTAAATAGCAAGTTCTCAAAATCTAACCAAAATAATTGTGTCAAGCTCTACCCACAACGAAAACTGACATGCACCTATAAATAGAACCAACTTGATGGAATATGGCACATACAAATCTAGGGGTTGAAATGCCCTTAATGCACATTAGACGTCTAATGATCCAAACGACATCTGAATGCATTCACCAATTTTAAGAGTTTTAGTAGGCAGGCATCGACATATGTAGAGCATCTAGCTTGGAGGGCCTCAAGGTTTGTGAGAAAGAGTGAGTAGCAAAGTATTGGCTTATTTTAGTCTTTACAAAAAATTTAAGTAATTTTTAGTTATGAATCATACAAGTTTTAAAGTAAATTCTACTAATTTTCATAATTTAAGGGCGGTTTCACTGATCAAGAAAATGAATAAAAGGTATAGGAACTTACTAATGATGACATCACGATAGGGATTCTATAGCATCATTTTTATTCCATTGGAGTCTAGTGAGGTGCATAGTATTAATGAATAAAAGGAGTAGGAACTTACTGATGATGACATCATGGAAGGGATTCTAAAGCATCATTTTTATTCCATTGGAGTCCAGTGAGGTGCGTGGTATTCTTATAATAGCCTTGGTGACCTCAATGACATTCTATTACACTCACCTTGAAGTCATTGAGGTTCCATTTTGGTGTATTTATCATAATAATAATAATCTAATTTTAATTTAATTTTAAGCTTACCTTTTTTATGCAATGATTTTGTTGTTAGTTTATAAAGATAGACATGTTATATTTTTGGAATTTGAAAAGGAAACATGTGCTCTTAACTTGGTTGTATTGAAAACATTTAAGTGTAAGAAAGAAACATGCCCTATTAACTTGGTTGTATTAAAAAAATAAGTGTTCTTGTACACTAGGTGGGTGCAAAGAAGACAGAGTATATGGTAAGTGGATTAAATAGTTAAAAACAAGTGTTAGTTATGAATAAAGTTAAAAAAATAAAACAAATAGGCTATATTTGGTTACGATATTAATGTTTTGGTACATCTAAAGTTTAAGGTACATTTTATGGAGGTGTAGTCTAAGCCCTTGGGTGTAGGGCGCATCTTATGGGTATCTTGGACTTTTGGTATGTGTTAGTGGTGTCAACTAGTGGTGAAGAGTCCAACCAATGAGTAGGAAAAGTTGTTCATTTACAAGGTTGGCATCAATAAATTATTCTCCCTCTCTACCCAACTCTAACATGAGGAGTGTGCATAATGGACTTATTATTGTAACAAATTGAAAATATTTGATTATGTTTAAGTTCAAGGGCTTGAAGTGGTTGCCTCAACCTTCAAATCTTTAAAGGAACTATGTGTTTTTCAATTAAACCCTTGTGGTCAAGGCGCTACAAAAGAGGAAGGCCTTATGGCTATTTTTAAGGGGTTGTAATGACCCTCATCTTGTGGAAAGTATGTAGATATGATGCTAATGATCATGATCTTAGGCATTCATGTATATATTGTAAATATTTTCCTATCACCTTGCATTGTATAAATATGATAAATATTTTGTGGTTATGCTGATGTACATCTTGAAGTTCCACTTGCATGATTATGGGAAACACTTCTCAGTTATCCTTGTGTACATGGGGAAGATCATAATTACTCTATGCCCATAAATATAATAGTGAATAGTGTCTAACTGAATCAAAACCCTAACCATTGACCCAATCTCCATTGATTAGGCTTCAACCAATGGTTCTTCCTTAAGGTAACCACTTATAATTATTGATGGCACATTTTTCTAACTCAATGGACCTTGTATTAACTAGGGGGAGTTAGATGGAACCTCAATGACTTCAAGGTGAGCGTAATAACAAAAGCTAAACATATACCATAATAACCTATATATATGTCTTTATACCAGGGGCATGATTCAAGTATAAAGAACTCTATCAATGGGGGGGTTAAAGATCATATAGCTTGACTAAAATAGTTGGAAGAGAAAAAATAATTTGACCCAAGACCTAAGAAGAGAATAACAGACACTGATAGGCATAATATTTACAGGCCTTGATGCAGTCAATGAGGGTGGCGAGATATTTTGCAACCTATTAGCACACATGAATGAATAAGAGTGTGTGAGAGGGACTTTCAATGAGTTGTAGGTGTGTTAAGGAGGGAGTGACAAGGTTATATGCTAGGCAATGCCAAGGTATGATAAACTACCAAGGCATGTCAGGAAGTGCCACGGTGTGATAGGGAGTGTCAAAGCATTCCAAGGAATGTAGGGGATGTTAACACATGCCACATAGTGCCAAGGAATTCTAAGACATGTCAGGTGCTATGGCATGTCAAGATGTAAATTGTGTTTCTTAATTGTTTTAGACCACGGTTGGATATGATGAGCCTTGTCTTGGTAACTTGTTAGGTGGGATGAGTTGAGATTGTACATGAGTACCCTAATATGAGTTATAGGTAGTTCTTAGGTGAACAAGTCATATGTTGAATTTCCATGACACATGAGAATTTGGGTTTAGTCTTAGAATCTTTGATGCGAACACACTCAAGTGCCACAACACATCTACAATGTAGAAAGAAATATGTCATGAAAGAAAAAGAAACGAATTGAATGCACAAAGTTTAGGGTGTGCAACATCTTCATATGTTAATGCTTATTATTGTGATATACAATAGTCATTTATATGTTTGGTGTAAGACTCCTCTAGAGATTTCTATCCAACAACAACATCTCTGTGGTAAAAGGTGTACTGTCAGAGGTTTCTCCATCAAAAATAGAAACCAAAAGGGGTATCAAAGCATAAAATATTATGAATAGATTTGTCCAGTGGGTTGTCCACATAAATCAAACCACAAGAAATCTCCTATACAAACAAATAGACAGACAATTGAACAATTTTTTATATCTAAATTCCCATAAATACAACATTTAAGTAATGTACAGGAAAATGATCCAACCATCCTTTGACATAGCATCCATTATACTAGAGAAATCCTTCGGAATCAAAATTCAATAAACTAACAGATGATTATTCACAAACCAGTTGTTTATGATTTCAAGTACCCAACAAATTGACCAACCCCACCAAAACGAAGCATGTATTTAAATTCTATCAAAACCTAGGTCTCAGTCCCAAAGATTTAGGTTGTCTTGATATACATGGTTATTGCATCATAAGTATCAATTTTGAAATTTTTTTCCAACTAGCCAAAAAGCAAAGAAAAGAGGCCAAAGATACAAGGGCAAGGGAAATATGGAAATCTTCCTATGGTGCATTGATGAAGACATCAAATTATCAGGAGAGTTGAAAGGTTCAATCTTTATTACATTTGGTTTTTGTATCAACTGAAAGAAAAAATTAATAAATTTTGTAAAAGTGTGCAAACAACATATGATCAATCCTCTTACTTCCATTGAGAAGAGTTGCTGAGGTGTATTTCCATGAAATATTTGTAGAGAGCTTGCAATACTGTCACTCATATCGTTCAAATACTTCACTCATTATCCTCGCCTATTCAAACAAAAAATCCAAAACAAGCTATGGATAAATCAGGAATATCAATCGAACAAATCCGTCGATCTCCCCGAGCGTACCTGAGAAATCTCCTTAGAACGTAATATCGTGACGTGCTCTCCTCTGTTGGCCTTATTTTGAAAAAAAATGGTGGGAAAGAACATGATAAATTATAATCTTAAACTCTTCTTTTACTTTTTTTACACTGATTTGTTCTCAAACTCTCCCATCCTTCCTCCAAACATATAGAAACCCAAGTAAGATGACAATCTTATTTTGAACTTTTATTTATATCTAGTGGGTGGTATGGTGTCCAATTACGATGAAATAGAATAGAGAATCGGTCTACTTGCTTGGTCGCAATGTCATCTGCTAGCTGACTGTTTAACTTTTAATTTTGGCATTTATTCAATTATATCACATTTTCTATATTTAGTAATAGTGACATTAATTAATTGACTTAAATCTCATTCTCATCCTTGAGAACTTAAATAAAAGTACGATTAATGATACTTTGAGAAATGTGGACTCCATTAAATATAGGTCATAATTTATTTTCTTTATATATACAATAGCATTATTAATTTATATTATTAATTATAAATTTTATTTAGAGCGGATATATTTACCATATTATTTTGTGATTTATGGTGTTTTTAATCATTTTTGTTTAAAAAAGGTTTTCTAGTTAAAAGATATGTAATGAGTTAATTTGAGTGGCTGAGTGTTGTAGATTACGAGTAGGAGGTTGTGGTATTAAGTCCCTTGGATATCATCCTCATAGTTTAGATATTATATTAGGAATGAGAAAAATTATCTAGTGAATTTTCTATACATTTATATAGGAAAAATGATATTATTATAAAGAGAACACTCTATTGATATGAAATTTATATTTTATTTATTATAATCAAAGGATATTATAAAATAATGGTTGCAATGTTTTTTGAGAAAAGATGGAGCTTCACTACTTTCACACTTTTCTCTGAAAACAAGTAAAGTTTGTGTACTCTCTTTCTTTTTCCCAAGGGTTTTCACTATCTCTACTATCAGACAGTGGCTCCTGTAAACAATTAATTATATCCCGCCACAGTATCGAATGGAATTTGAATTAATTATATCTCGCCACAATTTCGAATGCAAGTTGATATTGTTGACTATGAGCTCAATCATGTCCAAAGGATGCATTCAAATCCCAGGATGAATTTACAAGTTACACTTCATTGTCTTGACAGATTATCTCGAACCAAATCACGATGTGTTTCCAAAATGGATGGTGTTCCAAGGTATATATTTAATCTGAGCATGAGTTTTCCAAGGTTGTTTCCATTTCAAGAAAATATATTAGTGCAAAAGAGCTAAGGTCCCATTCTAGCTTTGAGGTAGTAGTTATCGCTGAGTCTCAACCAAACTCCCTTTCATTCAATCCTTTTAAGCCTCTTTTTGTCCCCCATGGTTTGAGAGCTTTTCATAAGCCAAAGTTCTATGTTAGAGCGAAAGAAGATAAGTTTTCAATGGTCATTGGTAAGTATATCAAGTTCAAGGACATCCCAAACTTGTTAGAAGCAACTTTGGTAGGAAGATTTTATGGTAAGACAATGCAAAAAGGCATCTCTCATCGCATGGGTTTTGGACAATTGGATGTCAGCTTATATGTAAATTTTCCATGGATTTTTTCACAATTGGATATTCTTTCAATTTTGGTTGAGGGGGGACAATAATAATATTAATGAGGCAGAGTGGGATTTGGGGCCATCGGGCCTAGTCCTAGAAACATGGGTGGTGGATTGTGATCTCGCTCATAAACATCTCTCAGTGCAACAACTTTGGGCTATATTATCGAGCCCTCCCCTTGTCTTCTAGACAGAGGAGGCCCTTCACATTATTGGCAAGAACTTTGGTAGATTTATTTCTCTGGACCCTAATTGGTATGTTTCAATTAATAGGCATTGGGCCTTAATTCTAATCAAAGTAGATATCATAGATATTTTATTCAAGGCCATTGAATTGGTTTACGAGGAAAATTTCTAGACCCATAACATTGATTATTGGAAAATATCATTTCATTATTTCAATTTTTACAAAGTTGGACATGTTCAGACCTAGTGGCTAGAGTTGAAGGCAATTTTCTTTGACAACAAGTAAGGTTTGCGTACTCCCTTTGTTTTTCCCAAGAGTTTTCATTGCCTTGGTTGCCAGATAGTGGGTCCTGTCAACAATTAATTATGTCCCTCCATAGTTTCGAATGGAAGTTGATATTGTTAATTATGAGCCCAATCATGTCCACGGGAGGCATTCAAATCTTAGTATGAATTTACAGGTGACACTTCATTGTCTTAACAGATCATCTCCAACCAAATCATGAGTTGTTTCCAAGATGGATGGTGTTCCAAGGTAGATTTTTAGTTTGAGCACGATTTGGCCAATGTTGTTTTCATTTTAAGAAAAAATAGTAGTGCAAAAGAGCTAAGCTCTCATTCTAGCTTTGAGGTAGTAGTTATCCCTAAATCTCAGCCAAACTCCCTTTCATTTAAGCTTTTTAAGCCTCTATTGGTCCCCCATGGTTCTAGAGCATTGTCTAAGCCAAAGCTCTATGTTAGAGTGAAAAAAGATAAGTTTTCAATGGTCATTGGTAAGGATATCAAGTAATGAATAAGCCTAAACATTCAAATTTCCCCAACACTCTCAAGCCTAAGGTTAGACTAATGGAAGGATATTTATTGAAAGGAGGATTAGCTTCGGAACCATAAATCTCAAATGCAGCAGGTTGAAAATCTCACCTTCTTAACGCACAATAAAAATCATGACAAAATATTAAAAGGGGAAAAGAAAAAGGAAAGTGAGAGACCTTTCAAAGAGGTAGGGAAAAATAGGACTTGTAGGAGGGAAGCCTACGATTGTAATAAGGCATTTGGAAAAAGCAGTTTTAGATAAAGTGAGACTTCGGGCTATGCACAACACTATTTTTTCAATGACTTGGTTGGGTTCCCAAATCGACAAAGAAGTAAGGCTATCTCTAAGGGCATGATAACTAGGGAGTGCCAAGGTGTGTTAGGGAATGACAAGAAGTGCTAACACATGTGAGATAGTTCCAAGACATGTTAGGCATACCAATACATGCCAAGATGTGCTAGGTTATATAGTGTGGCACCAACGCATGTTAGGGAGTGCTAGGGAAACACAAGGGAACACTAGTTTCAATTGCATGGAAATGAATGAATAAGAGTGTGTGATAGGGAGTGTTAGCGAGTTCCAAGTGTGCTAAGGAGGATCAACCCCACCAAATTTAAGCACACTAACCAAAGGATAAACCAAGGATCCAGTGACCCAAATTGAAACTAGATACAAAATCCATTTCAAAATACTCAACCTAGATGATTTCTAAGGAAGTACATGTGTCACATATTGAATTCAGCAAAACCCATTCCAAAAAAACAAACAACCCAGTTTAATTCTAAGGAAAATATGCGCTGGAGCTACAAACTTGTATTTCTATCAACCCCTGGCATAAACCTTCACCTAGTACTTGGTCTTACATGTATCTAAGGGATACAGTATGGTAGTTCTGATAAGCCTTGTTATGGATCCTAAACTTGTGTTTGTCAAAGATTCAAAATCAACCCCCATTCCATATAAATTCCACCAAATAAGATCTCTAATATGCTATATATATATATATATATATATATATATATATATATATATATATAGATATATATATATATATATATATATATATATATATATATTATATATATATATATTATATATATATATATATATATATATATGTCTACTATGGGGGTACAAAGTCAGGTATTCAGAACCCAAATTGCCAATACAGAAAATTGATGATTGACATTGGAAGTCTAATAATAAGAAGTTCAGTTGCTCGAAACTGAGATTCCAAATAAAAAAAAACAAAAATCCCCCTGAGGGATTAGAATAGATAAAAATCAGTTTGTTTAACTAATCCAATATATGGGAGTTTGATGCAAGTGATGACACTGACTCTTGACTTACCCGGCTGTCAGTTACGAGGAAGTTCAGATTGTAGCCATTGTTGATGATTTTGATGTAGAATTAGATGTTTGGTGTCTCAATTAACCAAGATGTGAAAAGTTTGATTGGATCTTTGTGCTGGTGTGGATTGAAGTTAGAGTTTTTTGATGAAGCTAATTTTAAAATTGGGTGGGAGCATTTTATGTAACTACATGTAATGGTTCACAACGCTATTGAATGAGGTAATGTACACTAGTCGAGTGGACTTGGAATTGGAATTCAACATTGTTATTAGATTTATTTTAGATTTGGATTAATCAAGTATTCAAGAATTTAGATAGATACCTTTGCGCGACAAAGGGAAGAGGAAGATTGTCGATCACATGGAGGAGGAGCAAAGCTGCAAGTTTTGAGAAGATCGACTTGTAGAACAAGTAGCTATGGCTATTTAGGCAAAGAGGAAGCAACACAACAAGCGAATGGCGTGAAGGTAGAGGGATAAGAAGAGAATGGAAGAAGCAGAGGAGGAGTTGCATGAGTTGAGGGAGCAACTCTGAAAAGAACAAGATTTGTGCAAACAGGAGAGGGAAGTGTAGTAGCAGTAGATACAGTAGGGGGTGAAACATCTACAGATAGAAGAAGCATCTCCAATACAAGTAGTTGATTCATATTAACAACTAGCATCAGGTAAATAGGGTGAACCATCATAGGAGCGAGACTTCGCTCATGAGATAGAACAAGCATTTCAACAGTTGGATGCAAACATGGAGCAACAGGAGTTGGAACAGGACACCAACCTCATGCCTCACCACAAAGAGGTCGACTCACCCACTTCAACGCATCAAGATTATGAGAAAGACTCGAATGAACAAGGAGGTACTGAGATCCATGGTGGTCAACCGGAAGGAGAGATGCACAACATAACTTTTGACGAATCTCATCACAAAGTTGTGCGGTCTCATAGAGTACCAACTCTATAGGATCAAACATCTCCTGTGCAAGTTGAGGAGCGAGTGATTGAGACTGATGTGCACAAGCATCCGGTTTCCTTGGCCAATGCAACCAGAGCGTATGCTGAAGCCACTAGCTCAAGTGTTCACTTTCTGATAGCTGAGAATGAGTGAAGAGTGAAGGAACTATAGGTGGCAAAGCAAGGAGGAGACTTGGTGACAATGTCCACTTGAGCTGAACTAAAGAAGGCAATACTAGATGAAGTATTAACCCTTGACATAGTTATGCGAGCATTGTACTCCAAGTTTGGTACCGTGCACAAGGTAGTCATCCATCTCAACGAATGGTAGAAGCGGTGTGCTAGAAGAGCATGCATCTTGACAAACGTGCATGCTACTATTGATAACATGCAAACATGGATGATGAAGCACAAGGGAGCCCCATGTCACTTGCCAAAGATGATGAGGGTCAATGCGGTCGAGCTACAAGCACATATCCAGAGTCAGATTTGTAACTATGAGGACCTCCTGCAACTCATCATTATCATATAGTCTTCCCATGCATGAGTATTCAAGTGCGTGGATGTTGTGGTGCTCACACATTCGATCCCATCACTTGGGACTCTCACCCACGTGAAGACCAAGAAGTAGGTTTGACTAGAGCTTGACTCGTACTTCGATGAGTTGATGTGCATCGACACCAGCCCAGACTTGCCTATCAGTGTAGACATGATGTGTAAGTATGTTGCTGGTCTGGCCATATTGAAGAAAATGATGCACATGCTTCCAAACAAGTTGGACAGAGGAGCCTAAGCAATGTGTCCAGATTCTATGGAGGAAAGGTTCAGGCTTTAGACAGATGTCACAGCTGAACACATGGACACTATCAAGGACTACAAATCTTGTCATCAATATGTTAATGTTGATCAGCATGAGGACGTCGAGCAGTTGGACTTCTATAGTTGTCTAAGTTAGAGTGATGTCTAGTTTGGCTTGCTCAAGCCATTTTTGTTCACATGGGTACATTTGCATTGTAATGTTAAGTCATGTCAAGTGTAAGTCAAGTGTCAATAGTGGATATAATAGTCATAGAGTAGGTGAAGAGTCATGAGGGTAGTTGAATGGTCACAAAGGGGAATGTCAAGGGTCACCCCATCCTTTGCTATAAATGGTCCCTCATAACTCATTTTATAGGATTTTCGTCAGCCAAGATTCTAATAAGACTACCTTGGAAAGATCTTGGATAGTATTGTAATGTGTCTTGGCTTCTCCACTGCATGAAGCTAGTTCATCTCTTTGGAGGAGTAGGAAAATGTGGCTGTAACATTCCATTGTTGGGGCTAGTAGGGTTACATGGATGTATTTTATGACTGGAACTTACACTTCTTTATATAATAACAGCCAGTATGTTTTCATGCATATGTTGTTATTGTAGCTAGATTGTTCTGGTTGTTGTAGCGATTTATGTTGTTTAACTTATGTATTTGTGTATGAAATGCTTTGTATGCAATTATATGAATATTGTTGTAGATGTGTTGTTGGTTTGACCATCACTTTGGATTGCTGACTGACCTGATTTCTAGCTCGTGATGCATCTTTGCTTATGTATTCCCTTCCCAACTGAGTACTGTTACAGGTTTCCAAGAGGCACACTCATCCGAATCCACTTGTGTTAGAACCTCTCATGCACCTTCCTTAACTCACTATAGTAGTCACACCCTTCGTGCTGACAGAGTTATCTTACTTGCCTCTGTGCAACATCAAGGTCAAGGCATTGCTTTACGACCCACTGTTGAGACTCCTACACCGAACGGTCTAAGGTCTAATTGGGACTTCTTACCGAGGAGATCCCCTTGACATGTTGGCGGGTCCAGCAC
This sequence comes from Pinus taeda, assembly GCA_000404065.3. Classification (NCBI taxonomy): domain Eukaryota; kingdom Viridiplantae; phylum Streptophyta; class Pinopsida; order Pinales; family Pinaceae; genus Pinus; species Pinus taeda. The sequence goes on from APFE030179590.1 coordinate 81,527, forward strand.
CGTTAATAGATTCCTTTGTCAAAAACTGAGTAGAAAATCCTCCTTGGCACACAGTTGCATCCCTTCTTTGATAGGAGATTTTCCACTTGATTATACTCTCTATAGACATTATTAGAGGCCAATCTTTGAAATGTATTCATAAAATATCTTATGCATTGCATCCAAAAAGTAAGGTAAGGTGGTCTAAATTTTGTTCTCAATTGTACCTAATCTAGGATCATCTTGGAATCTCAAAACAGGTAAATCTTCAATTGCAAGCTAGTTAGAACATAGAAGAGCCCCGAAGAGTATGATTAGCTCAACTCTATTATTTGACCCTGTGCCATTATACCAACTGAAATGGAAGGTGTTGTCTAGCCTCAAAACCAAATGTGTCCCACTTCCACAAACCTTGTTGGTGGATGCTCCATAAAAAATAAAAATAAAAAATAAAAGATAAAAAAATAAAGTATGACCATAGCTGCATGAGTTGAAAATGTCTTCTAGGTTGTCCCTCCTTCATTAGCCATATCTCCATAAAATATGCAAATATATTTAAATAGGTGTATCTAATATCTGGTTCTGTTTGTTCAAAAATCTTCTCATTCCTGCTTCTCCATATGCCCCACAAAATATAGAAAAGAAAGGAACAATATGTCTTGAAATCTTTAAACCATTGAGTGATACATCTCTAAATGGAAACCATGTTCTATATTACATGTATTTTAAGTGTTTGAAGAAGCCCACTCCATACCGAGATCACCAAAGGATATGTTAGAAATAGATGTTCCATGTCTTCTAAATCTTCTTTGCATAAAGAGCATCTTCCAAGATCCCCAAAGCCCCTTTTATGGATATTATCCCAAGTGAAAATATTATTATGGACCACCAACCACACAAAACATTTTAATTTGAGAGGTATATCCTATATCCACATGTTATGAAACCAAAAAGCATTATCATTCAAGCCATGTCCACGAGAAATATGTTTATAAATCTCCTTAACCACGATCTGCTCATTATACATAACACTTTCCCATTTTAGCTTTTCTTTCTTCTCTATGAGTTTTGAACCTGTTACACTTAACTGTCTTATGAAACATGCCCATTCAACAAATAGATCCTCTATAAATCCGAGTTCAAATGCATTAAGCTGATAACTTGTAACAAAAGAAGATCCTCAATCACAAAAGATTTAGATCATAAAGTAAATCCTTTTCTTAGGTAAATGCTCAAGGATGCGAATAGAAAGAGTATGTATTACCTCCACTCCTTGTTAGTAAATTATATATTACAGAGCAATGGAACACATAAAATATTGCATAAATATAAACACAGAAACCACATAAAACAAGAGAGACACAGATATACGTGGTTCACCAAGTTTGGGCTACGTCCATCGAGAAACATCCAATCCTTCTTTTTATATTATCCAACAAACTGAAGAGATACAACCTACAACAAATCCATTGTAACTCCCTCTTCACTCTCAATCTCCTCTCTCTTCCTCACTCAGAATATAGATATACTTAGACGCAATACAATTCCCTCATATATAGTGAGGGGTTGCCTTCTAGGGAAAAAAACCCTAAATTAAACATAACTTCTACCATTAGATCTCCGCCTAATGAACAGCCCAGATTGACTATGAAATTACAACATTTTACAAGGCAATTTTACATCTATTCTTAGCTTTGGGGGCGCTACCCTCGAAACTCCCCACCAAGGGGGGCTCCCCAAAGGTCGCAATTTCCCCCCTTGGACCCCCCCTGCAACGAATATTTTATGGCCAGCATTGCCGCCCCATTTTGAACTAGGGTCCAATGCGGCGATACCTTTGTATATAGAAGATAATCAGGCTCCACACCCAACAATCTCCCACTTGGAGACTGATTATAGCAACTCCACCATGGCTTCATTTGCTAGACGATGACTCCACTTTGGACCTGGCTGTTTCCCATCTTCTTCAACATACTTGAAGACCAATTGAAACTAAGCATATTCTCAGTTTATCCCTAGTTACAACTTTTGTTAACATATCTGCAGGATTCTAGCTAGTATGTATCTTTTCTAGCTTCAACTATCCATCTTCCAATGTTGACCGTATGAAATGGTACTTGAGTTGTATATGCTTAGCATTGGAATGAAATGTGGAGTTCTTTGCAAGATGTATGGCACTCTGGCTATCACTCTATAACTTGCCCAACTTCTTCTTCCTACCCAATTCATCCAGAAACCTTTGTAACCAAATCATTTCTTTACTAGCCTCTGTAGCAACAACATACTCTACTTCTGTTGCTGAGAGTGCAACAACACTTTGTAGTTTTGAGGCCCAACTAACAGGTGTTCCACGTACAGTAAACACATACCCTATTGTGCTCCTCCTATTATCTCTATCACCTGCTATATCTGCATCAACATATCCCTATAGAGCAATGCTTGAACCACCAAAGCGTAATGCTTGATTTGTGGTACCTCTCAAATACCTGAGAATCCACTTCATTTCCATCCAATGTTCTTTTCCTGGATTGTTCATGTACCTACTTACAACTCCCACTGCCTGTTCAATATCAGGCCTTGTGTAGACCATTGCATACATTAAGCTTCCAACTGTTGATGGATATGGAACTTTAGACATATAATCCATGTCTTCTTATGTCTTTGGGCACATCTCCTTACTAAGTTTGAAATGGCTAGCAAAATGTGCACTAACTGGTTTGGCATTGTGCATATTAAATCTTTTCAACACCTTTTGTATGTACTCATTCTGAGACAATGTTAATTTGTGATTTTTTCTGTCTCTAGTTGTTCTCATACCAAGGATTTGTTTTGCAGCTCCAAAGTCCTTCATTGCAAATTAATTTGCCAATTTTCTTTCAAGCACATTTATTTCTTGCATGTTAGACCCTGTAACAAGCATGTCATCTACATACAATAACAATATAATATACCTACCATCATTTTTCTTTTTCAGTTAAACACAATGATCATAGTGACATCTAGTTTAATCTTGTTCAGACATAAACTTGTCAAAGTTTAGATACCACTGCCTTGGAGCCTGTTTTAAGCCATACAAGCTCTTCTTCAACATGCACACTATTTTATCCTTCCCTTTTACCTCATATCCTTGTGGTTGCTGCATATATATCTCCTCCTCCAAATCCTCATGGAGAAAGGTTGTCTTTACATCTAACTACTCAAGATGAAAATATTCAACTACTACTAGACTTAAAACAGTTCTGATTGAAGTCATTTTAACAACAGGAGAAAATATTTCATCAAAATCAATATCTTTCTTCTGTGCAAACCCATTCACCACAAGTCTAGCTTTGTACCTTTTTCTACCTCCATCCTCTTCCTTCCACTTGTAAACCAATTTATTCTATAATGTTGTTTTACCTGCAGGTAAACTGATTAAGTCCCAAGTCTGGTTATGTGGTAAGGAGTCCATCTCTTCTTTCATGGCTTGCTCCCACTCCTTCCTGGTTTCTACCTGCATTGCTTCTTCATAACATTCTGGTTCACCAGAATCAGTCAACAATACATAATATAATGGAGGAGAGTATCGTTCAGGGGGTCTACTCATCCTTGTAGATCTTTTAACACCACTTTCAGGTGTTTGAATTGCTTGTTGCTATTGTGGTTGTTGTTTTGGTTGTTGATCATTATGATTTTCATGCACCATCACTTTTTCTTTGATCTCATCAAGCACTGTGTATTCTCTGCTTTCTTTTTCCTATTTCTTTTCCTGCAATTGATCCTTCTACAAAACCTTCTCATTGAATATTACATCTTTGCTCCTAATAATTTTTTGTTTTTCATAATCATAAAAGTGATAACTAAAATCATTAACACCATATCCAATAAAGGTACATTTCTTTGGTTTTGCTTCAAGCTTTGTTCTATTTTCTTTGTTAATGTGGACAGAGGCTTCACAACCAAAAGTCTTTAAAAAAGTGTAGTTTACCTTTTTACCTGTCCATGCCTCCTCTGGAATACCACCATCCAAGGAACTTGAAGGCCCTTTGTTTATTAGATGAACAACAGTATCTACAACATCTACCCAAATTTGTAAAGACAATCCTGCATGTAATCTCATGCACCTTGCATGCTCCATGACTGTCTTGTTCATCCTTTCTGGCACACCATTTTCTTGTGGTGTTCCTGGAACTGTCTTCTCTCTACAAATTCCATTCTCTAAATAGTACCTATCAAACTCTTTGCTACAATATTCTCCTCCATTGTCTGATCTGAGACACTTCAACCTTTTTCCTATCTCATTTTCAACCAAAGCTTTCCATTTCTTGAAAGTATCAAATACATCAGATTTATTTCAAATACAATAAATCCAGGTTTTTCTAGTTGCATCATTAATAAAAGTAACATAATAACGAGAGCCATCAAGAGATGACACCTGAGTAGGTCCCCATACGTCTGTATGCACAAGCTCTAATTTTTTGCTCTTCTTTTCTTTCCCAACTCTAAGGAATCTGACCCTCTTTTGTTTTCAATAAACACAATTCTCACAAAATTTTAAATCAACATGCTTCAAACCTGGCAACATATTTCTAGAATGAAGAATCTGCATCCCCTTCTCACTCATGTGCTTGAGCCTATGATGCCACAATGCTGTATCTTCTCCTATAGAGGTTAAAGCATTAACATAATTAGAAATACCATTGCATAAATACAATGTACCAACCTTTCCTCCTTTCGCTATTACCAGGTATCCTTTAGTGACCTTCCAGGTTTTATATGTGAAAGTAGTTATGCAACCTTCACCTCCCAATTTCCCTGTTGAAATCAAATTTTTCTTCAAATTTGGACCATGCCTTACCTCCTTCAATAGCCACTGATTTCCATTTTGTTGTTTTACGAAAATTGTAACCATTCCAATGATTTTACAGGGTTTATCATCACCCAATCGAGCTTGTCCAAAATCTCCTTGAACATAATCATGAAAACGTTTCTTATTAGGTGTGGCATGGAATGAGACCCCTGAATCTACCACCCAGGCATCAATAATATTTTCTAATGAAAGAAGCAAAGCATCTTGCAACACATCACCTGTTACATTCGCTTCATGATTAGTTTCTTGTTGCGCATCTCCTTCTTTTCCCTTCCGAGACTTGCAGTCTTTCTTCAGGTGTCCTTCCAACCCCGCAACACTATTCCCGATCTAGACTTGGATTTTCCTTTTCTTGACTTACTGTGATATCATGGGCTCTTTCCTCTTTCCATTTTTCTTCCCCTAGTCTCTGCAGTGAAAGCATTACCTGATGTCTCACCAGAGCTTTTTCGTCGCATTTCCTCGCTAAGGATTACACCAACAACATTGTCAAACTTTAAAGTACTAGATCTAGAGATAGAGTTACTAATGGCCACAGCTAAACCATTCCAACTTTCTGGCTATGAGCACAGAAATAACAGAGCCCTAACTTCATCATCAAAAGTTACCCCTATAGAACTTCACTGACTTGTAACTGTATTAAAATCATTTAAATGGTCTACAATAGATCCACCTTCTGACATCTTCATATTAAATAAATGCTTCATAAGGAATACCTTATTTGAGGCTGAGGGTTTTTCATATAGTTTGGCCAATGTTGACATTAAACCCTTTGTTGTCATTTCCTTTGAAATATTAAATGCTACTGACGCCACTAGGCATAGCCGTATTGTTCCAAGTGCCTTTCTGTCGAGGATATTCCATTCTGTGTCTGTCATACTCATCAGCTTCTTTGTCTTTCCACTCAATGGTAGGTACCGATCTCTCTGATACAGATAATCTTCCATATGCATCTTCCACAACTGGTAGTTTTGGCCATTGATTTTTTTGACCCTAAACCTACCATCTTCCGCCATTGCTCCCACAGAAACTAGGAACCCTTCTCTCTCCTGCGAGTTTATCAGCCAAATAGACCTTCGGATCCGATACCAGTTATTAGTAAATTATATATTACAGAGCAATGGAACACATAAATTATTACATAAATATAAACACAAGAACCACATAAAACAAGAGAGACACATATATACGTGGTTCACCCAGTTTGGGCTACATCCACGAAGAAACAGTCAGTCCTTCTTCTTATATTATCCACCAAACTGAAGAGATACAACCTACAGTAGATCTGCTATAACTCCCTCTTTGTTCTCAATCTCCTCTATCTTCCTCACTTAGAATATAGGTATACTTAGATGCAATACAATTCCCTCATATATAGTGAGAGGTTGCCTTCTAGGGCAAAAAACCCTAAATTAAACATAACTTATATCGTCAGATCTCCACCTAATGAATGGCCCAGATTGACTACGAAATTACAACGTTTTACAAGGCAATTTTACATCTATTCTTAGCTTCGGGGGCACTACCCCCAAAACCCCCCGCCAAGTGGGGGCTCCCCAAAGGTCGCAGCCCCCCCTAGACCCCCCTGCAACGAATATTTTATGGGTGGCGTTTCCACCCCATTTTGAACTGGGGTCCAATCTGGCGATACCTTTGTATACATAAGATAATTAGGCTCCACACCCAACACTCCTTTGATATCATCTAGTCCTATTGCTATCCTATTCCCCCTTCCAATCTCCCATCTCAGATTTCCTAGTAACCAATATTTTTTTCTCATCATGCTTCTACATATATAAGATGCCACCTTCTTCTTTGGAGCTGCCTCTTTAATCCATTCCTTAAGCTGTCTATTTTTTAGATATTTCTCTTTAATAACCTCTGACCAAATACCTTTTCCCTGGAAATTTTTCCATAATTTCTTGATAATTAAATCCTTACTAAAACATTATGTGTCCTTTATAACCCACCCTAAATCCTTCTCATGTCTCACAAGAACCTGTAAATATACCAAAAGTATCTTATTTGTGGATTTAGGCCTAGCCCAAAGGCACCTGGCTATAATAGCATCAATTTTTTTGGTCTAAAGATACAGAGGAGGAAAAGATATTGAAGTTTGAGCCCTCTAATTGCAATGAAATCGCCTCCTCCCAATTTGTCATGAAATGCTTTGAAGATGTCAATCGTTTAGGGTTTTTCCAATGAGTGCACGAAGTAGGTTTCCATGAGCATCTCATAGGTATATTTTCCCTCACCCCAAAGGAAGACAAGATCACCATTGTAGGGAGTGATTTCATGTTTTCAATGGATGCCATCTCTCAAGCTGCGGGCATACTAAACCATTGTGAAAATTGGCTCAAAGGCATGAACCTAGACCTAAAAGACTATAAACCCTACTTGAAATCACAATACAAAGGAGCTCACTGACATTTTTTCCCATTCAGATACTTGTTGGAGAGATATGCACTATTGATGAAGGTTGTCATCAAGTTATTCACATGTGAGGGAAGATTTTCTAGGCTATATCAATACCACATAAGACTGCTCATGCACTTTACAGCTCACAAGTCTCTAAATTTATCTAGCTACTTGTACACGAGCCTAACCAAAACATATGAAAGGGTTCAATTGAAAGGAAATGTGCATTATCCCAGCCTCTTTCACCATAGCCTGATAAAGGTGATAGTACTCCATCAATTCGAAGAGAAGAACATGACATGAGATACCTTCATAGAGGCAGCCTTGAAAACGCATATAACCACTTCACCAAGCTAGCACCAAACCATGTCAGTATAACCCATGGAGGTGGGATCATCAAGCAAACATGATGAGCCTAAATTTTCCAAAACCCACCTGAGCCTATCTATCTAGCCTAAAATCCTTTACATTCCAGTCATCTCTTGGCTGTGATTTCATAGGGAGAGCCCTCTCTGGTTTGGTACGGCTACCTACCAAACTGAAATCTTGTTCTATGGTTACCTCCATTGATATCCTCATCAACCTAGGACATTGTGGAGGATAACAGAGGGCATGATAACTAGGGAGTGCAAAGGTGTTCTAGTGAAAGTAAGGTTCCCAAGTCATGGAAAAATATAATGCTAGTTGTGAGGTCATGATTGCAAAGATGTGTTAGGGAATGCTACGGCATGCTAACATGTGCCATATAGTACGAAGACATTTCAAACAAGCTAAGATGTGCCAAGTGCTAAGGCATGCTAAGATGTACAAGGGTGTGACAATGCATGATAGGGACTATCAAGGAAACAAAAGGGAGGAACAAGTTAAACTACAAGGAAATGAACACATAATAGGGTTAATAAGTCATCAATTTACCTTTTCCATGAGGGGCGTGCTAGGCACACTAACACTAGGTGCCAAGTACCAAGTGTCAAAGAATTCTAAGTGTCAAATCTTCCTCCGTTTCTTCTCATCTAGTTTCCAATAATTGATCTCAAATAACTTTAATATTAGACCATTCCAAAGCATACCAAATCATCTCAATTCATGCCAAATATGCTTATAAGACTTGCCAAGTGCCAACATGTGCGAAGTGCCAATGTGCATCGGGGAGTGTGATGCATGCTATGAAGTGGTAGAGAATAGTGAAGAGTACTAAGGTGTGCTAGAGAGTGTCAATGCGTGCTGAGGAGTGTTAGGGAGTACTAGGAAAACAAAAGGGAGCACTAGGTCAAAATGCATGGAAGTGAATGAATATAACGGTGCGTCGGGGAGTGTTAATGAGTGCTAGACGTCATGACAAGGAGAGAGTGACAAGGTATGCTAAGAACGGGTAAGGCATGCCATGGAATATCAGGGAATGTCAAGAAGTGCTAGAGTGTGATAGGTAGTTTTGGGGTGTGATAACATGTGCCAAATAGCACCAAGGCAGGGAAGGAGCTAAGACATGCTAGGATGTGTAGGGTGTCAGAGTATGTCAATATGCGTCAAGGAGTTTCAAGGCAACAAAAGGAATAACTAAGCTAAAATGCAAGGAAATGAACACATAAGAGGGTTAATAAGTCGGGACTTTATCATTTTCAAAAGGGGCATGCTAGGCACACTAATAATATGTTCCAATACATACCAAGTGCCAATGTGTGCCAAGTGCTATTGTTTTTCAATGCAATATTATGCCAAGGTGTTCCAGGGCATGCTAGGGACTACAGGTCATGCCAACACATGATAGGGGAGTGCTATGCTATTCTAGGGTATGTCAACATGTGCTTGGGCATCCTACTCATGGCAAGATGTTCTAGGTACAAAGATGTTCCAAGACATGCAAGGTGCCAAGGAATGTTAGTCTACTATTCCAAATCATATTAAGGTGTGCCATGAGTGTTGAGAAGTGCTAGGTCTCTCTCACTAATAGAATTGACAGAGCTTGATTATGTATTAAATAATAGAGTTCCTAGGCACACCAGTGGAACTTTTTTTAAAGGAAATTTTCTTGATAATAAACCTAATAGAGATGAATCATGTGTTGACTCATAGGAAAACTATATTCTTATGACTTGAGGGAAATGATACACACTAATTACTTCTTAACAAATTGACTGACTACTATAACCACTATGACATTGGAAACATAATGAAAAAGAATCCACAACAATGGTCTTAAATTGTTATATTTTGAAAAAAAAAATATAGTAACAGCCACATAGCATTATCAAAAACTTGTTGGAATGATCAATGATAATGAACATTTTTTGGCCGTCACCAGAAGTAACCAAAAAGAGCATTGGTGAGGGTCAATAAAAGATCGTCACTAGAAGTGTTACAAAAGAGAAAATTAGTGATGGGCCTTTAACGAACCTCACCAAAAGTGTCACCAAAGAGAGAATTAGTAACGGGCCTTTAATGACCCTCACCAAAAGTTTCATTGAAAATGGCTTTAATGATAAACCTTAAAGGACTATCACTATATACACTTACAACAACGATTTTTTAAAGACCATCACCATATGCGACATTGGTGATGGACCTTAAAGGTCCGTCACAGGCATGAAGCATCATCAAAAAATAATTGGAATGATGAATGATGACAAACATTTACTGACTATCACCAAAAGTAACCAAAAAGATCATTAGTGACGGTCAATAAAAGATTGTCACTAGAAGTGTCACCAAAGAGAGAATTAGTGATGGGCCTTTGATGACCCTTACTAAAAGCGTCACCAAAGAGAGAATTAGTGACAAGCCTTTAACGAGCCTCACCCAAAGTGTCATTGAAAATGGCTTTGGTGACAAACCTTAAAAGACCATCAATATATACACTTACAACAACGTTTTTTTAAAGACCGTCACCATATGTGACATTGGTGATGGACCCTAAAGGTCCGTCACAGGCATGACCCTCACCAATGACCTTTTTTATTGTAGTGAGGCGTATGTGTTGTGTTGTACACTAGGGGTACGTGTATGTGTTTTTTTTACACCAGTTGTAGGTGTACATGTTATGTTGTACACCGGGTGTAGGTGTATGTGTTTTGTTGTATGACGGGTGTAGGTGCATGTATTGTTTGGTTTTGTATTATGTGTGTGGGTGTATGTGTTGTGGTGTACACTATGTGTAGTGTACATAATTGAATAGAAGCAGAGGCACTAGGTGCTTGCTTGGTGTGGCAACTGAACTAATTTGTCTATGGAAATAACAAAGGCAGAAGTGAGGACCAATTAAAGGACAAGTATTAGTATTTTATTTCAGTTTTTTTTATGCATATGACTCTAATTTTTGATGGTTGCGTTTTGAGCTAATTAGATGTGATATGCTTATATATGATGATTTGATCGATGAGCTAGTTTGACTTATTGTGATAGGAAGCAAGAAGAATTGCAAGTGTACCTTATTAACAAGCTACCAATGAGGTATTATTTTAATTTATTTCACTAGTACAAAATGGCTAATTAATTACTAAAAAAATGACTAAAATTTGCATATAAATGACCATTTTTTAGTTGGTGACCAATAGTAGCTAATTTACAGTATCTTATAACGCAACCACTTGTAGTCATTTTTAGCTTAGTCATTAATTTGTTGTTTCAATTTTATAGTTTACTAGTATATTTATTCATAAATTTGGTTGTTAATTTATTCAGTGATTTAGTCATTAATTGCCACATTTAATGACCAAATATACAACAAAATATATTACTACATTATCACCTGAGAAAATCAATTAATGACCAAAGAAATATGACCAAAATGTTAGTCGTGTTATAAGATACTGTAAACTAACTATTGATAGTCATATATATGCAAATTTTAGTCATCGTTTAAATCAATTAATGGCCAAAGAAATATGACTAAATTTTAGTCGTGTTATAAGATAACAATGTAAACTTTGAAACATGAACTGATATTGTTACCCGTTTCGTAGAGATAGAAAAAAGTGACCCAATTTTGAAAAGGGGCGATGCATAACACACATAATTTTTTTAGAGCATAGTTTTTACACTTTAAATTCTTTTATGTACATTACCTTTTAGAATGTTAGTGATTTGCATGTTGATTTAAAAAAGTGATGATTCTGCATTAGGCCATTTTTTTAAAAGACCTATTTTTTTACTTTAAATTTTATAATGTATGAAATGTAAATAAATATTTCCTAAATTTAACAATTTTTGA